>JAVQJD010099148.1:0-56499 GCA_036023655.1 Nannoperca australis | reverse complement strand
ATTAAGTAACTAAACCTACTACTTATTAGTGCCATGTGTCTTGTGTTGTTAGTAGTTGCTAGGCTCCGAGAACACCGGAAAGTGGTCCGGTTGTCTTTGCGACAGCGGTGTGTGTGTGTGTGTGTGTGTGTGTCTGTGTGTGTGTGAGGGAGAGAGAGGGGGATGAAAAGTTGTCTGTTTTCACAGCATTCACAAAAAAATGGTTAAAATATGTATCCGCCTCACATGAAAGCTCAGTTTGCCTACAGATGTGTTCACGGACAATCACAGGGGTTTTATTGACAGCGTTGACAGCTCGGCTTTGGCGGTGCTGAAATGTGGCAGTGCCAACTGCAAACTAAAACAGCCTGTAGAAATATTTAATATGTAGCATAGTGTATTTAAAAACTATCCTTTTTTTGTTAAATGCTCTTCAAGACCACTGTAAACAAACCCGGTACAGCGCGATGCTTCCGCTGTGTGGGAACTACTTTTTCCTCTGCGCTGGCGAGAAACCAGACAAGAGGACTGCAGTAAAGTTGGGTTAAAATTCGCAATCGCTGTGGCTTGGGGAGGCGCAACCTGTGTTATTTATGAAAATATATAATATATATATAATATATACACATTTTACCTGTCACTACCTCCAGCAACTACGTTGTAGATTTGTTGTTTTTTATTTTAACGTACATATTAGGTTGTTAATAATTGTAGTAGCATTGCTTGGATGCTAAACAGCACAATAGATAGATAGATAGATAGATAGATAGATAGATAGATAGATAGATAGATAGATAGATAGATAGATAGATAGATAGATACGTAATTACATAAATTCTCAAATGTTCTTATGTTTAGGAATATGACTAATGTTGAATGAAGACTTAAATGTTGATTGTCTTTGAGAGGATGAGTTGGAGTTCTTTATAAAGCAGGCCTGCAGGTTGTTCTCACAGCACATTCATGCTTATCCAGTTGCATGAAGTGAAACAGGAGGCAGGTTTTTACTGAAACTGTTATGACTGAAAAAGGAACAAACTTGAAACTGAAATTGCAGAGAACATAAGGGTGCTGTGAAGAAAGGCATTGGTGGTGGATGAGCTTTTATACATGCTATTGACTTCAGCGGCCTGGGTCTGACTGTCTAACTCCTGAAAAGAGGTTTCTGCTGTGAGATCAGAATCAGAAATACTTTATTAATCCCAGAAGGGAAATTGTTTATTTCCCTTCAGATGACCAAAGACTAACATTTAACAACCACTAAGTTACCCAAACACAACCAAAGTTATTTTACCCCAAATTACTTTTAAAGCTTGATAATAGATGTTTCAGTTGCCTTACTTTAAGATTAACATTGATCATAATCTTAATTTCAACATGTGTTTTGTTGCAGGTCAAGCAACTGGACATACATGGATACAGTGAGAATTAAAGTCAGTATGCAAAATAAATAACAAATCAAGAGTGAAACCCTTTTAGCAGAGCAAAACCACATGTGAACCACCCACAAGGTGGGTGTTGGTGTACAGGGGCTGCCCCTCTGTTTGTCCCCCCTACACATCCAGATGTGTCATTAGATGAGACCTGTTACATCTGTAGCTCCGGTAAACTCAGTCCCAGAACCTCCTGCACTTTTGGCATTGTACTTACACAGACACCTGCCGCCAAAATATTCAGATTATAAGGAGTCAAAAGTATCAAACTCAAATGTTTGTTCAGAAATCACAGAACCTGAGGACACAATAGACTGAAAATAAAAACTACATTTTATGGTCAGACTATACACTTTTTATTTGGCTTTAGTACTTTATTTATCAACTTATACTAAACATCAGACTGCATCCTGACAAAAAAAGATATGCCAAAATGTGTGTGTTTGTGATGATAATAATAATTTGTGTTTTAACTGTTGGAAAATAAATCATTAAATAGCCCCCAGTGTAAAAATCATACTTTGCTAATTTGAGATGAATGTTCTGTGCAGTAACCTCGCAGAGTAGTTCACAGTGTTTCCAGCCAGATTTTGAGACACCTTTGGAAGTAAAGAGCCCAAGCAAAAAAAAGCTAGTGGACACTCCAGCAAGAGAGGAGAGGTACGTGTGATCCAATGTCATATAAAATTTGAACATTAAAACTGAACATAGTTTCTACGAGGGAAACTGCAAGGCTCATCCATGATGTGCTTGTGTCCGGTTTATAGTGTAAAACTGACTGCCAACAAAAATGTTGAACGTCTACATTAAAACCGAAAAGTAATGAAAGAAGGAATAATTTGTCATCTGAAGCAAGTCTTTTCACATACTGAAACATGGATTTATGAGTGGTGCCGCTGCCCTGTATTATTAATTCCAGACTGCCACCTGTTGGACAAACTCAGATCACACAAACTTCACCAATTCCTCAGATGAGTAGATGAAAAAAGATTTCAACATAGCTTTATTGTTTATTGTAATATTTCACAGATGTTGGAAATAAATGAGTAAACAACAGGCAAAACACAAAATTAGAATTGACTGTTAACAGATGTTTCACAGCTATGTAGTTATTTTATAAGCATTTTACATTTACAAAATGTGTAGGAAAGCCTGCTCATGTCTGGCAGAGGCAGCGATATCTACACTCAGGTATCTAGACTCCACCATCTCCTATAATGTAACAAATAGCCTTTTTTGGTGGACCCTCCCAGCCCAGTAAAATCAATTTTTCAAACTCCACACCCCAAGTTTGTAGCAATTTGCAAACATTTGTAGTCTCCAAGCCCAAGATGAGAAAACCCTGATTACATCACTATCACTTAATCAGAGTTGTTTTCTCAGACTTGACAAAGCTCCCCTAGAGCCACAGAAGACATTATACAACTGTTTACAAAGGCTGAGAAGAACTTCCCATGATGTAAACGCACCTTAATGTTATGTAACCAGTGGGGTGCCTGTTTAATATTTTTTAATTTGATACAGTTTGGACAGTTTGGAGGTCCACAATAGGACATATGTAAAACAAACATCATGGATGAAGGTTAAACTTTTTAATCTCTGGGAATGCCATTCAGTCAACATGTGTAACCATCACTTTAAATATATATATCAAATAAAAAGACATTTACATTAAAATAGTAAATAAAATATCTATAGTGAAATAAAAATTGATTTACATATAAATAAAAGCCCTTGCCAAAGGAGTTCACACAACCGTTATCACCACCAGGTAAATCTGTGTGTTTCCCAGCATTCCTGAGTTTTTAAATCTGGTGTCTGGAGCGACATTGCCACTAGTTAACAAAAATAAAACACCTCTTTATATTGGATGTTGTGCTTCTTTTATTTTATATTAATAATAGTATGAAAAATGTATGGCTTTCCCCCCCCCTAATAGCCTCCATGTCACGTGACCCGTTACTCCAAATCAATAAAAATATCCTCCTGCTGCCAACACTGTGACATTGAGTAAAAAAAGCAATTGGATTTGGAGTGAATTTCTGTTGAACATCCAACTTCAAACTGTGGTATCCTATGGCGGAAAAAATCTAAAAAGTGTCCAAGAAGTTTCTGATGCTCAAGGAAAAAAAAGAAACTCTGCGTTTTGATGAAGAATTACAGTCAAAAAAAGCAAACGATCGACGGTGTAGCTTTTCCTCGCTGAAAAAAGAGCTGGGACTGAGGGCAGACACAGATAGTCTTTGTAAAGTATTTGGAGTAGTATGCTGAAGATCCACGCTCATGCTCAAAAATCTGCTTGTTCAAGGCGTATCCTGCAGGAGAAATGGAAAAGGACAAGGCCTTCCTGAACATCATGGAATAACAGGTTTACCAAGATGACAGCTGGGTGCCAACTTCGCCATTCCACTCTCTCAAAAGCAGGACCAGATTAGAGTTGTGTTGTTTCCGGTGCTGAGTGTGATGGCGTGTCTCTAAGTGGTGTGCTCCTCAGCAAACCAGACTTTACCAACACCATGTCGGGAGTTCTTCTGCGGTTCCGGAGAGAACATGTAGCCCTGACATGCAACAAATAGCAACAAGTAGCCAATATGTGCAACAAATGTTTCACTGTTTTGTTGTACAAGAAGACCACAGAGATTATCTTCGGTACCTCTGGTATGAAGAAAACGACATCAACAAGACTGTGGTAGAGTACAGGATGAAGGTCCACGGTTTTGGAAACAGCCCTTCACCTGGTGTAGCCATCTACTGCATAAGGCAAGCTGCTCAAGAAGGAGAGCAAAAACATGGATCAGATGCAAAGCAATTTGTGGAAAGACAGTTCTATGTTGGTGGTCTCACCTCATTCAGCACATCTGAAGAGGCCATAGACATCCTGACAAGAACCAGTAAAAGGTTGGCAGAGCCCAACTTCAGACTGCACAAGGTAGCATCAAACAGTGGGCAGGTGGCGGAAGCCATCCCTGCAGGGGATCGTGCTAAGAATCTGAAGGATTTGATTTCAACGGAGCCTGGGTCTCTCCTGGAATCTGGAAACAGACCGTTTTACATTCCTGGTGTCCTATGAGAAGAAGCCCTTCACACAGAGAGGTCTCTTATCTACAGTAAATAGTTTGTACGGCCCTCTTGGGATTGTAGCACCCATAGCAATCCAAGGAAAAGCATTGAACAGAGCGAGTGGGATGCCCCCCTCCTCCCAGAAAAAGGAACAACATGGAACACATGGAAGGACTCTCTAAGGGCTCTCAGAGACCTACAAATACAAAGGTGCTACATTCCAGTCTCACTGTCTTCAACCCATGAAAGAGAGTTGTGCTTCTTCTCAGATGCACCCACAATAGCTATAGGAGCTGTTTCCTACTAGAGTTGCTGATGCTGAAGTACAATATCGTGGTGGATTTATGATGGGCAAATCCAAATGATCCCCTCGACCTTCACACACCATTCCACATCTCGAGCTGTGTGCAGCTCTACTGGCTGTTGAATTGAACGAACTAATCAGAGATGAGATTGACATGAATGTGAATGCTGTCATGTTCTTCACTGTGCTTGGTTGCCTCCACAAGAAGGTTTTATGGATAGCATGTAAGTGCAGGAAGTCCCCTGTCGACCACATGCAGCTGGATGAAGTCATAAAGTTATTTTCTGTTTATGCTTCATCTTTATCAAGGGTCTGATAACCTTATCAAGGCATTGTGTAGTATAATATATATATACTGAGTATGCACAGTGATTTCTCAAGGTGATAAAATACTTATAGTGAATGCATACGTTAATATGTGCAAATGTTTCCTGAGATGTGTAACCAGTTTTTCACATGTCTTGAGATTTGAACATGTAATGATAGATTTGTCTGTAGAGATACGTCCATTCAGACTTGCAGATATGCATGTAGTGGTAGCTCATGTTTCATTTAAGTTGGCTTCCCAATGCAATTTGCAAATCAGCAGTGAGCTATTTGCTCATTCTGCCCATGGCTCTGTTCAGAATCACACACTAACATACTAACACTGCTAAGAATGGCGTCAGAATGAGTATGTAGTGTGTTCCAACTACATAGTGTGTGGATCTTGCTTGAGTGTACTTCAGTGCGAACTGTCTGCGTAGAATAGCATACTTAATAGTTCATTTGTTACACACTAGTGGCCAGTACGTTAGTATGCGATTTGAAACAGCCCATGTTTTGATTTGTACTGAAATTACCAGGAGGGGGCGCCAATGGCTTGGCTTGACCTGCACCTGACAAAAGCAAGCAGGGGAGTTATAAAAGAAGCCACACACTTGTGGCACCCATTCATTGAAAATGTACACAAAGTTTTGATGCAGTATATATGTTGTCTTCATCTGAGTAGCTGCGACCTACGAGTGCGCAGCTGCTCTTCTGACTTGATCTCATTGCTCCCTTTGCAAAACTTATTACACATCAAGAAATCTCTATATACCTAATTGATGCCATGTTTTGGGGCTAATCATCTCTCTTATTCATAGGCCTATATCTGGTTTAAAATCTGGCACTATCATATATAATATATACAATATAATATTTATTTAATAGTCACTGCTGAGTGTTGTTGTCAGCTGTGTCGTTCTACACACACAGTAACATGGGAGAAGCGCCCAGAGCAAACACACATGAACACAGGAAGAACACATGGTTAGGTTTAAAGGCACTAAAGTTTAAGAAACAATGTCGATTCAACAGAGCTAGATGTAGCTACCGTCCCGGGCACTGGCTCTACTCGTAGAAAAAACCCCGACTACTACGTTTCCCAGAACGCAACGCGACGACGTCTTTCCAGTCTTGTGTTTACGCTTAGCGGTCACGTTCACCAATTGCTGGAGCAGACTCTGTCCTTGTACTACAGACACATCAGGAATGGTGGCAGTCGTCAGTATATTAATCCTCGCGTCGTTTACACTGGTTAGTTTGTGTTTGTGTAACGATGCCGGGGATGTGCTCTGTGCCGGGCTGTAAGGGCTACAAGAAGGCGAGGTCCCGGGGAGTCGTGTTCCACTCCCTGCCCACCAGAGACCCGGGGCGATGCAGAAAGTGGTTAAAGGCCATACAGAACCCCAAATTTGACGAAAACACGCCAGCAAGTAAATACGGCAATATAAGAGTCTGTAGCCAGCATTTTAAAGCAGAAGATTACGAACCGGACATACAGGCAGAACTTATGAAAACAACGCCCCGAAAAATCCTCAAGTCCCACGTTATTCCATCAGTTTTCTCTGGAAGACAGGATGAGGACCCCAGCACATCTCTGCCAGCAGATGACAGGAGTCTAACAGAGGTGAATCTTTTATCTTACACGTCAAAGGTATGGTTTCATAGAGACCGTTGGCTAGAAATCCCCAGTGGTATAGGAAGTATTCAGACCGTTTACTTAAGTAAAGTAAAGAAATATAATTTAAAAAAATGTGATATATAAGTATTAAAAGTAAAAGTAGCTAATCATTGCAGAAAAATGCCCCCTGTTGGTGTGTGTGTGTGTATTAGATTAGATGTGTGTATTTGATTTTTATTACTGATTTATTAATACTCAGAAACAAAGTAGTTTAGTAAATGTACTTACTTATATTTCACCACTGAAAATCTCAAATGTGTGTCCTGTATTTAGGAGTAAATTTGCTACAGAAAAGAGGGATATTTCTTAAAACTAGCTCATTCATGTAGTTAAAAGGTCAAGTTGAAATTGGTACACCAAACTGAGGAAAAAATATATTTGCTGTCTCTTATAATGGGAAATGCGAAACGGTCACAATGCATTGCGCTTGGTGCCGTTTTTCAACGGTTTCCTCTGGGGCGGTGTATGTGAGAGTCAAAAGGCAAGTTCATTTTTGTTGAAAAATATCATATCATGTCGTAAATAAGCTATCCTTATGCTAAGGATCTTTTTGAATCACTGTTTTTTACTCAAGTGTCCGAGTACATCTTCCCAGGCTTCTTCCTTGGGTGTTCAAGGTACTGGTGTGGATACGGCATCACCTTCTGCCTCCCTGCCAATTCCTGTAAGTATAACGCATAATATCTGTAGCCCTTTTTCTGTTTAAATGAATATTACAAGCAGTCAAAAGTAATGTATTTTGGTATTATGAACCGTGAACACACAGTTACTTGTAACTAATATTACAACATGTCTCTGCTATCATAGATTGCCTCCGTAGTTCCAAGCACCTCATCCCAGTCCCCTCCACCACCTGATCTCAGTGAAAGTTTGTGCAGTGGGTCATTTGTGGATCGTCTGAATGAGAGCTTCCAACAAGAGACTGAATTAAGCTCGACAGCAACGTCAAAATCAGACGAGGACACGGAGAAAAACTTGAGCCAGTCAAAGACTATTGTGAATGACAGCTGCTTGATGGAGCTGTTTAAGAAGTGTCAGATATGTGGACAGCCCATTACCAAAAAGAAGGTTTCTCACTGTGGTGCCCAGAAGAAGGTGAGGTGGAGCTGCCTTGGTGGACACAGGGGCATATGGATGTCATCTCCTCACCTTTGGGAGGCCTTTCCTGAAATCCACCTTCTTACTGCTCTTTCCGTCCTTTTTTCTGGAGGCACCTTTACACACTTAAAAAAATGGGCCAAACATCTGCACCTGAATTTCATGGGCCATAAAACCTTCTTTGAAATTCAAAAGGCATACCTCAGCCCAGAAATGAAACCAATGAACAGAACTGAGCAGGAAGGGATCTTTGCGAAGGGGGTCCACCAACAGCCTGAAGGCACTCTTTGTCACATGGCAGGTGATGGTTGCTGTGATTCTCCTGGTTTCAGTGTCAAGAGCTAAACCTGCACACTTTGAGACTAAAACACAAAGGACGAAATATGCTTATACAAATGTATAAAGGCATGTGTAGGCATGGTCCTCCCAGCACTAGTAGTTTGTCCATTATTAGCAGCATTAGTGGAAAGTGACTTGGAGTGTCAGGGTCCTTTAGATCACTGTACAGTTCACTCCAGTAAACACCAGAAGTTATTGAGTGATTTAGTCAATAATGCCACATTATGAAAAAAAACACTACATTAATGAGCCAGAAATTGAAATGTTTACTTTTACCTGAATGTTTTCTTGTTTTTACTTTAAAGATCCTCTGAAGAAAATGAAGGCCAAGCTGAGGAGAAAAGAAAGGGGAGCTCTATCATCATGGTCAAGGTGAGGCAGCATGTACATATCACGAAGGGGAACACATTTTACACAAACAAATCTACTTTTAATGGAAAGTACTAATTAGCACGTCTAACAGTTTCATTCTGTGGATCGAAAGGAAACAATGGAAATCCAATAAAACCACTCGAGTGAGATCAGTCAGATAATCTAAAGTTGGCTGGAAGACTGCCATTTTGAAACAAAAAGCTCACTTTAAACTGGTCATGTGGAGTTTAAAAGAAGTGCACAGGGCTGCCATAATAACCAGCAACTCTGGAGAAGCTGAGCTAATAGTTTGTAGCCATTAGCCTCTCGAGGTGCAGAGCTGAGTGATTAATTCTCTATGGAGTTGACATTACAAACAACCCTTTTCACACAGTAATTTGATGAAAATAAATTATATATAGTTTAAAAAATTGATTAGTGAAGCTTGGTATTTAAACCAGTGGGATATCAGTTCAATTAGATAAAACTGGATAAAAAGTTTGATTGTTGAATAATTAATTATGGCTTTTCAGTTGTACCTACTTATGGAGTATGAGGTCACCATTGAATGTGCTCTGTTTTCCAGGAGGATTTAACTCCCTGTGGGAACTTTTTAAATATATAAGTCTATTAATAAATTAATATTTTAACAAAAAAAATAGAATAATGTCAGACCTACAGTGGTAAGGCCCCCTCCCAGAGGTCTGGTGATTCAAGTCTGGTAACCCCACCCTGTCTGCTGGGTGTTTGAGATGTCAGTAACTTTATTGTTCTTCAACATGATCAAATGTATCCCCTAAGTCATTATATAATGTGTTTGATATTCAGAACTACTCTTAATATTCATCATACTTGTTATATGCATTGCTGTTTTGTTTAGTTTTTCCAAATTTCCACATTGATATTCACATATGTTTACAAAATAAACAAAAAAGATATCAATAAAGGCTTGTAAAGTTTTTATCTACACAGCAAATTAGTGTGCTTTAATATCCTGGAACTCCCAAACATCTTATTTGTTGCCATTTTCTGAATATTATCATGATACCTGGGATGCAACTATTCTACAACCGTTAACAACAAATAACTTATTTATCACAAGACATTCTCATAGTCAAGAAAAAGACTGATGGGCTAAAAGCAGCAAACTTTAAAGTAAATCAAGAAGTCAAAGCTCTTTTAAAAAGTACAATGCTGTTTTACTTTGTTGGCTAGTAACTAGAACTCTATTGTGATTTGTTTTTAGAGGCTCAGGCCCTATAATTACAATCTTTTCAATAAACCTTTAGAGCCTGTATTTAACTCCTGCTCTAAACAGTTGGTTCCATAGCATACATATATTTTCATCTTTGCTATTTCTTTTGTTTGTTTAGAATAAGTTTTTACTGCATGTACAAAAAATAATGACTCTCAGTATTGGTTGCAATACCTGCTTTCACCACTGACGCACTCAGACAAAATACTCAGTAAGTAACTCAGGTGTTTGTAAAGCGATGGGTAAGTGTGCTTGCTTAACGTGTCCAGATGATGTTTTGTGTCTAATGACAATGTTTCTATTTACAGTTATGAAAAGAGATCTTCGATATCGATGACCTCTACTGGAACATGTATGCATGAGCCTACTGCACTATCAAGGCTTGGACATGTGTTGGCCTCTGAGAGGTAAGCAACCCCAGCACACTTCAAGGGGGAACTGGGCAAAGAGAAAAGTAGATGACAACACAAGCTACCCTGTCAGAATTGAACCAGGAACGAGGTGGTTGCTTTGTGTTAGCTTTGCATGCTCTAGGTTACTCTATGGCTTTTGCATCAGATTATATTTTGCAGTAATACATGTTGCATTACATACATGTTGCACAGGTGTCACACTAGACAATTAATGTCTACATGCTGTAACAACTTTTGAATGGTCAGAAAATGACTTTTGATATGTGTCCGCAGAGGTAAGCGGCATCAGGAAGATGATGTTGAACATCAAAGTGAAACATCAGAGGTGGACTGGCTCCAGGACAGGTTGGTATCTTTTTCAAAATGTACATCTCAGTAGGTTTACATGTCTGTCAGTACTGTATTGACTTTTCAAAGACACATTTTAACTCCCCATCTTATGCAATTTGTCGTTTTCAGTTTTGAGGAGATGGAGGTCACCTTTGACAAGGACGGATGCACCAGTGTGGAGAACAGACTGTAATTTTGAACTTAATTATACAGCATATATTATATGTTAAATTTAGCTTCGGTGGCTCATTTGATTCTAGTATCTTTTTTTATATATATATCTAACAGATCTGACTTGGGTAGTGATATGAAAAATGTCATAGAAACAACTGAGGTGAGTGCTCCTGGAGCTGATGACAGCTGTGATGAAGACGTCTACGTACCAATAATTCCTCAGAGGTACCTGAGATCTTAGAAAATAGAAATGAATTATGTGTACTTTGAATATGTTCAATAGAGCATATTTAGACGACATATGTATATTGGAATCATAAATATTATCTTCTTAATCCACAATTATGAATGGGAGTTTGGCCTTTCTCATAATTATAAGAAAACCAATAGCAGTAGCAACAACAATAATAATAATACCAGTAATATCATTTATTTAGCCCAGTGGGACTCTTGAAACAAAGACTGCAAAGACGAGCAGCTTGAGCAACTTTAAAACTTCTTTTCTGAAACCACACAATCACAAATGATGTTCCTTCACTTTATATTACGTCTTTAACTTACAGATACACTTATAAATTGTTTGGAAGAAATATAATGAAAAATGTTTGGATTTTGTGTATTAGATAAGCATGGCGTGTCACTCTGTTGTTTCCTGGTGCAGGTCCACCCCCTCTGAACTGTTACTGGAATGTGAAGAAGAGGAGCTGGAGCCATGGCAGAAACAGATGCCACATGTTGACTTGAAGGATGAGGATGATGATGGAGAGTTGAGTATGTCGCACCAAATTCTTGAACAACATGTTGCTGTTGAGGTTTTCAGACATGCAACTTCTGTACTCCTTTGAAATGCAAATAACTTCTGTGTTGAAACATGTCATTATTTGTGCATTTTTTGACCTGCTACTGATGGTTTAATATTGATAGTTTATCATAATATTGATATTTGAGTGATATTTAAAAAATATAAAAGGTATTTCATAGATGGTTTGAGCTAGATTGCCTGTGTGTTGTCACATATTCTCACCTACAATCTTAATTTGTAAAAGTTAACTTGCATCCTGTTAAAGTGCCTCCTCTGGTCTTTTTGTATGTTCTTACAGGTAAAGATCAAACAGACTGTAGGCCTTCACTTCAGGGAAATTCAGTGAGAGGTTCGCCACCTAAACTAAAAACAGAAACTCTGCAGCCTGTTGTCTGCAACCACCAAGTAATGATGCTATTACCATTATTTTATGTGTAATAAATTACTTGAATAACAGTGTGAAAATACAAGGCCATGTGGTGCACATTTTAAATGGCTGATACATGAATACTGGCAGTGTTTGTTGAAATTTGGACTCTGTTTCTCTGTTTCAGGGCTTCATTGTGGCTTCTCCCCAGTTAACAAGCAATACTGAGTTTGTTGGCTCTCTCGGGACGTCGCACCAAGCCGGGAATTAATTTATAATAGTACCAGGTAAAAGTGAGGATCGCTCTGAGGAGAGTTTTCTGTAACTTTTTCTCATATTTTCAGTGATTGTATAATGGGCCTTGTGTTTTTATGGTAATGCCATTTTTTGTCATCTTTCATTAAGTTTACTTTAAGAGTTTGTTGTTTTTCAGCTGCTCATCAGAAACTTTTCCAGAAAGTGGACAGCCACAGTAAAACCTAGGACCTGTGATGTTGTCCACACTTCTGAGGTGCATCAAATCAGCAACAACCCCGTGTCCTCATCCATTGTCCAGAGTTCTGCAGTACATGCAACATCATCTAACCAACTACAGCCAGACCAGTCGAACTCACACACCCTCTCTGTACCTTTTCCTCTGCCTTGCTTTACCATACTTGAACTTGAATCAACTGGCACATCAAACAAACAATAAATAATTAACTTCAGTGTACCAAGAGGGCACACTCCAACTGTTATAATGTGTAAGTTCAAACATTGTTATAATTTTGTGCAATTTCTCAGTCACATTCCACTACAAGTGTACAGGTTTTATTGTAGTGTTCTGTGAAATAAATTCTTAAAGCATAACACATTTTCAAGTGTTTCATTGCTGTGTATTTTACTTTAACTTTTTTACTGTTATGACTTGCATATTTGTTCAGTATCTAATTATATTAAAAGTAGTCTACATGCCCATGGAATTAAAGCTTTTTAAATTATCTCTAAAGAGTGTCCAAAACCTCAAAGCACCAAACCATGGGGGGAAAAGTTATGTTTATTTTTGGTGTAACACCAGTTATGTGTTGTCTGTACTTAATTACAGTTGTAGACCTCATTCTTTTGCCACTTATAATCACTTATAAGTATGAGCAATATGACTAAAGTGTGGAAAATGACTGTATAGGTATATAGATAAGTTGCTGACTGTTGTGTCTGTGTCGGTGTCATATTTCCAAACAATATTATTTTACCCTCAGTCTGGTTCTAAAATAGATGTTAATGTCCACACTGGAAGGCAGACCAAATAGGTGCAAACTTGATGTGACCCTTGAGATGATGGATCCTTGTTCATAGAGCACAGACATGGGTTGAATAAATGGCGGAAGAATTCATGACATGTTCAATCTTTAATCCATATTTGAAATCAAATTGAATTGCAATTGTCTGCTCATATCATTAGCCTGTAGCCCACGTGTACAGCATGAGTGAATCACTTGACTTTAGCAGTGTCACTTAAAGGCGATAACAGAGTAGTACTTTGTCCTAAAGGAAAATAATTATATAAATAAAACCCTCGCGAGAGACCAGGAAGTGCTACAATTTTTATTTTGTATTGAATTGAAATAGAAATAGTTCAACAATATATGGTAAGAGATACATTAACAGTAGTAGGCTCTTTTAGAAAACGATGTAAACATAGTTAAAACCCAATAAAAGACACACACAAAAGAAAAAACTAAATAGCTAAGAATCTCTAACCGTAAGGCCTTAATAATGTTTTGCCGTTTTCTTTTTCATATACTTAGTGATTTATAGTACTGAAGGTGCTACGACTAAAAAAGGAAGTGATGAACAGAAATGCGCACGGTAATTGGTCCAGACGGTCCGGGCATTTCCGCCGCCTTGGACCAGATCTATAGTTTTCCCCCCTCATGTGTGAAGCAACGTTAGACTCGCACTATCGGAACTCTGTCGTCCTCAGGTTAAAGACTGTGCTGAAGTTGGTACCTAGACACGGCTCTGTCTTGAAGCCCCGAGGCTGGGTGCGAGAGAGGTAGGCTGAAACGCAAACCCACTAAACACCAAACTCTGGGTTCAGTCTTTTGTCCCAACATCCATCTCCCAGATGATGTGAACATGCTAACGGAGCCTAGCTAATGTTATGGTGCGCTGATCGATAATCCTTGCATTCTTCACTGGATGCATTTGATATACAATGGGTTCAAGTCTTTAAAAAGTCGATTTTGCACCAATTGCTTTAATTCCGTTGCATAATGCACCAGTTGAAGAACAGAAGCATTGATCATAAACGTTAGCTAGTTAGCATTAGCTACCTTGCTGCCAAGGACCGAGAAGCTAATAGGACAACATACAGAGCTAGCTACGCTAACATAACATTTGCTAATGTTAGCTTGTGGTAGTTGATCTGGTGACTGTTCAGTTTTGAATGAAGCTAATGGTTATGTTTTCATTTAGTTAATTGCATTTTAAATACATTTAGGATATAATTGCGATGGGATCACTGTTGGCTCAAAACTAAAACAGCATCTTTACATTGTTAGGTTATTTCATCAAATTGTTACGAAAGCTGCATGTGCCCAAGTTCATTCCCTATCACACATTAGCAAACATTGATAATTAAATAAGGAAGACATGTAATTTTATAGTGTTTTAGAATAGATTTTTGACTTTAATAATAATCATTTCAATTGAAACCAATACTGTCGCCATCTTGGACGGCAGTTGAAAAGCTTTGTTCCAATAATAGGACCTAATTTTTCCTAATCTAGTGAGAATAACATCCACAAATGTTGCCGTGTCACATTACGATTCTTCCAAATCCATTTGCAGATATTGTTCTAATGGTTACATGTGTTCTGGTTGGCTAAGTTAAGAAGTCCCAGCTCCAAAAATAAAACTTAAATTATTCCAATACTTTTAAAGCAGCTATAGAAATATTTGACAATGAATGTGTAATGTGAAGGATGTCACTTACAGCACTGAACATGCAGTTCACTTCAGCTTCACAAAGTATTGTATCATCTTTCAGCTCATTCTTTTGGTTTTATGGCACGTGACTTTACTGTTCCACTGCTCTCAACATCTCTCTCAGCTCTAACCTGCAGCTGTTTCCTGGGAAAAGGCTCCACTGTACACTACATGCCCAACACCAAATGGCAGACTACTGACTAGCTGGTGAACATAGTGACGTATTTAGCAGCTTAAGAGCCAGATATTTGCCTCAGGATTTGGTGGCAAAGAAACTGAGATAAAAGGAGAGTGAATATTGCCAGGTGAACAAAAACATGACTTAAATTGAATGGAAATGTTGCTCCGTGTTTGCTGATTGTGTAAACAGACAACTGTTTGACATGTTGGCCTTAACAACTTTTATAAGGTGATATTATGGCTGTGTTGTTTTTATAGCTTGTTGCATAGCTCCCAAGTGGTTAAAAAATAAGTTAGTACAGGTTTAAAGGTCTACTAATATTTATTTTATTGATAGTGGAACAAATGAGTTCATGTAATGTGAGAATTATCGCCTAACTGTGCAATCCTGCAAGTGTTTTTCAGCATATTGTTTAGGTTTTTCCACTCACAAATCCCACTCATCAACCTTATTCACAGCAGCAATAGGAAGCTGTTTTTAGCAAGAAAGTGCTGACAAACTCACTGTATACTACTTGTTCAGCACCAAACAGTGGAGAATTCTTCAAGCTAAAGACTATGAATTGATTTGGACCTGACTAAGAAAATTGGAAGCAACAGATACTGTGCAAACCACTTTACACTGGGCTTGTGAGAAGGAATATTGAATATGAATAAAAACTCTAAAGGCTGCATATATCACATAACCATGTTTTTGCAGCTGTGCACACAAATGCATCAACAGATTTTACGCCTTAATGTGAGCCTTTTCCACAGCCATAGTAGGAAAAGCACAGGTGTTACTAATAACATTAATCATGTTACAGTGAGCCAGCGTACACAATACCAGGACCCTGAAACACAAGCAGACACATTTAATTCAGACATCGTTAATTTCTTTATTTACACCTGTGCTTTTGAATCTCCACATGTTCAGCCTACACTGTTAAAGCTGGACATGTTGAGGAAGACGCTGCATCTTTAAAATTCAAAAACATGGAATTTCCTCTTCATTAACCCGTCCATTTTTAAATCACAAAATCTGCCTATTCTGTTTTATGCAAGGGTGTACCAAATATTTATCCCAACTTTTTCCAATTAATTTTGTGATAAACAATTTGCTTGTAGCACATATTTGATAATTGCTTTGCAGTACTTGTAGTATCTCAAACGTATTTTAAAAATGCTACATGAAGTAATGTTAAGGTTGGCTAAACGTGTTTTTCTGTTGCAGGTCCACGATGTCTGAACTTTTTATGGAATGTGTAGAGGAAGAGCTGGAGCCGTGGCAGAAACAACTTCCTGAAGTTCACTTGATAGATGATGACGACGATGAACCCATCTTCGTTGGAGTGCTCTGTATGTCATAGAACATTTTAAAATATTTTAATGTTATGCGTTTAAACATCTAATTTTGTTGTTTAAGTTCCACAAGCATAAATCATTGCATTGCATCATAGTACGACGTGTAGTTGAGAATCACCCTCTGCTGTTTAATATTTAGTATTAAACTATTTAATATTATTATTATTTTTAATATCAAATTCATATGTATTGATATGTAAAATAAAAAAAACGAAATAACCTGTTGAATTTTGACCGTTTTGTATGTTCTTACAGCTAATAACCAAATGGATAAGCCTAACCCTTCACCTCCTCAGAGGAACAGTGCAGAGAAACAGGAATTAAAGCATGCTGCTCCTCAGCCTGTCATCAGCTCTTCGCCATTAATGCTGCCATTGAGTATCTCTGGAAATGCAATAAATACTGCAGCACCCAATCTGACAACAGTGACTCCACAGCCTGTTATCGTCAATAACCAGGTATTGTTGGTATAAAACAGATTTGGGGGAATAATGTGCATTCAGAACAAATGCCTGTACAATAGTGTGGCTTTGTTTCTTTTTTTCAGGGCTTTATTGTCACTTCTCCACAATTAGCGAATAACAGCGAGTTTATTGCATCTCTCGGGACCCGGTACCCCCCTGGGACTTCATTTACAATCGTACCAGGTAAACCTGAGTATAATATACCTCAAAGGAGTAAATTAATTTTCCTCTCACCAGTGATTTTGGGTTGTAATAGAAAAGCTTCATCAATGGCTGTTGTAGTTTGTAGTCTGGTAATGCCAAGTTTGTGTGTTTTGTTCTGTCTTTCAGCGGGTCAGCAGCACCTTTTTCAGCAGGTCACTTCAGCCACAGTAATACCTGGTGCTGTCCACAGGCCTCAGGTACAACAAATAAGCAACAACATTGTGACGTTGTCTAACGTCCAGAGCCCGGCTGTGTATTCAACGGCGCCTAATCAGCTGCAACCCAACCAGTCCAACTCTCTCTCTCTTCAGACCTCCTCTGGGCCTGTGAAGGCCAATAGCAACAACAGAGGTAATTTTCTTAATGTAATGTCTTAACCTCACTTTACCAAACTTGCCGATCAATCAGCTCGCAATAACTAAATAAATTTGGAATCCATATAGATCCAATCTTACTGAACAGAGAACTGCAACCACAGCAAAAAGACAACGTTGCAAAAAGAGCCAGGCTTGATTTGGGTAGGTTTCTACCACTAGAGGGATTCTATTGATACTGCTTTGTATTGTCAATACTCTAAACAAACCCTAATCTAATCTTATTTCCTTTTGCGTTTTAGTAGATTGTTAATTGTAACATGTAAATGATTTTCTGTAGGGCCGATAAAAGCAGTAGTCCCAGTGGAAAATGGGATCTTGAAAAGAAAGTGTCCAAAGTGTCAAGAAGAATTCCTCACACAGGAGGCCCTGAGATGTCACATAATGGTGAGTAAAAACGTGTCCATGAGTGGAAATGAACACGAACATGAGGTAGATCAGCATCCACTAAAGAAAGGTTGATGTTGAAAACCTTTCCAAAATTATATATTTTCAGTTAGATGGGATTGATCAACAATCCCCCAAATTATTTTGTTGTTTATTTAGGTTTTAAAAGCCTGTAGTGACATCAGCTTCATCCATTTGTTTGCTTTTTGCTTATGTTTTCCTATATTCAGTTTTTTAGCACATACAAGCATTCAGACATCAATTCTTTTTGAGTAAAATGCTCTTGATGTTTTTGCATCTTTGCTTTGAAATAAATCAGATTTTATTATGAAGGTGGCTTGTTCATGTTAAACATCTCTTTATTTCAGACATGCTGTACAAAAGTGGAAAGTACAGCTCTGTTGGCCCCGGACATTAGTGCAAACAAGCGCATCATGTTGGTCTCAGATTTCTACTACGGCCGGTTTGAGGGATATGTGAACAGGAAGGAGGTGATGAAGGCCAACACCACCTTCAAGTGCCAGAGCTGCTTAAAGGTTCTCAAGAACAACATCAGGTATGATGTCTTGTGTTTTCTTGCCCTCAGTAAAATACCAGTATAAAAATTAACTTATTTTTATATGTTATGGTTTTTCTTTGCTAAATATATTATATCAACAGAAATATAGCCTCTTTGAGGCCAAGCTGCAATCCTTCTGGCATCCCAGTACCTGTATTCTGATTCAAGCTTCATTTGTGGGGCCATGTTGCTTCAGGTACTGGTCAGACAATGAAATCTGATCCAGGAAGTCCAGGTGGAGTTTTTTTTTTGTCTTTAAAGACTTAAAATGAAGCTGTGGTACTCTTCAAGAACGCAAGGGATCGCGTCTATTGCTTAGGGAGTGAGTTGTTGCTACAAATGAAAGAGTTCAAGTATCTCTGGGTCTTGTTCCCGAGTGAGATGGAGCGTGAGATTGACATTGTGTCGTTGTGGTGATGCAGGCAGTGTGTTGGACTGTCATGGTGAAGAGGGAGCTAAGAGTTGAGGTCTTTGTGTAGCGACACAAATAATATGATTGCAGGAAATGAGATTCCTCCACAGGGTTTTAATGCTCCCTGTTATGGGCAGCATGATGAGTTCACACATCCAGACTCCAGTTGTCTTGGTCCTTTGGTCTATCAAGTCTCTTTTGTTTTAGGGCTCACACTGACTTATTGCAAATTAACCAACACTTGGTAACGTAAGTCACATATCCCCCAGGTCACCAGCCCAGGAACACTGAGATGTAGTGGGCTGAAGGCAGCATGTAGACTGCGCCAAGTCTCACAGTTTTTTTTTTTTCTATCAGAATAATCACGTAAGATGATTATTTATAGTCACATAAGTGTTTTAGACATAGTGGCTTTAATAGGGAAACTGAACATAATAAACCAAGGACAAAGTTTTGTCTTTTGATAAAAGGTGGTAATTATGAAATATGGCACCCCATGTGGACTGTTGTCCCATTGTTTGTCTGAGCATTTGAATGAATGAATTAATTAAAAGGTGACAGTTAACATGGATTTAAATTTATTCTAAAGACTAATTGTCTGTGCATGTTTTGGGTGACACTGCTGTAAATTTAACCAGTGACGTAAGTTTTGTTTTAAACCCAACATTGAGCCTATTGTCAAAAACATTGTACAAACAGTAATTAATATGCTCTCAAAATGCATCCGTCCAGTGCCAAAAAAGAAAGCGTGGACGTCTTCCTTGGCCCTCACTGCAGGGTTTTTTTCCTCAGATGGATGACAGTATCCGACTGTTTTCCCTCAAGGGCCTAAACATGAAAAATGACTGCTAGTTTAGGTGGCGAAAGAACCGCTCCTTTGATTAAATAACTTTGCTTCAAGACATTGCAAAAAAAAGCTTCTGTAAGCTGCTTTTAATGGGGAAACACATTTGTACTGCAACCAAACTCTTCACAGTCGAGGTCATGGTTCACCCACATAAAAATTTCTATTAGGGGAGCTGAGGCAGCAGAATGTGCAGGCTGATAAATGGGCCGTGCCTCGTCAGGGCAGCGATGGCAGGTCGCTGTGGAGGTGCGGCCGCGTAGCACTACATCATTAGGCAAAGCAAAAATCTTTGTGTAATTGCTGATATTATAATGGCCATTAAAGATGCTTAGAAACTGAGGTGCAAGGAGAGTACTTCATTTATCTCTAGGGCCTTTGGGATCTGGACCATAACCACTGCATGTACTCAGGCCGTGAATATTAAATGTATTCCCCAACGGCTTGACATTGGTTTTGCTTTAATGCCTCTGTGTTCTCTTTTAAAAATGGAAATATTCCTCAAATGTAGGTTATGAGTGTTTTGTTAAGTGTGTGTAATTTTATTTTTATTTAATTTCAATATTTAATTTATTTATTATTGACACACTGTTTTGATTAATGGATGAAAGTGTATGACTTACACACTTAATAAGAAGTGGAAGGGGTTCTTTTGACCCAAGTGGGATATTTTTGAGGAAGCTCTTATTGGATGATGGGGTTGAAAATTGACTTTACACTGTGTCCTTTTCTGCGTTGGCCATAGATATTTTATTTACTTATAATTTATTCTTGTGCAGGATGGAGTTGTTAATAGCCCCCATCTTAATCAGTGGTTTCGGGCTCTGTTGTGAGGCATTTAAATGTCATTGTGCTTAACTGAAGGGACGACCGTGCTGAACATTCATCGGTTCCTGCTTATTAAAGTGACATTTCTGTGACTGCCCCCTCTCGCAGGTTCATGAACCATATGAAGCACCACCTGGAGCTGGAGAAGCAGAACAGTGAGAGCTGGGAAAGTCACACAACTTGCCAGCATTGCTACCGACAGTACATGACTCCATTCCAGCTGCAGTGCCACATCGAGAGCGCTCATAGCCCAATCGAATCCTCAAGTATGTGACACATTTGTTTATACAGGCCTAATGTGACAATTTGGTCAAATATGTGAATGGCCATTTGTTTAAAAAAAAAAATCCCTTTTCAGCCAATTGCAAGATATGCGAGCTGGCGTTTGAGTCCGAACAAGTCCTCCTGGAACACATGAAGGACAACCACAAGCCCGGGGAAATGCCCTATGTCTGCCAGGTTTGTCACGTCATGCTGAGTTGTGATTTGGTTTAATGGTTCGAGGAAAACATTCACTGATACTGACGTTGTGTTTTACTGGTTCCACAGGTCTGCAATTACAGGTCTTCCTTCTTCTCAGATGTGGAGACACATTTCCGAAATGTCCACGAAAACACAAAAGACCTGCTCTGTCCCTTCTGTCTCAAAGTGCTTAGAAGTAGTCATATATACATGCAACACTACATGAAACATCAGGTACAATGCTGCATTTCATCTAATCTATCATCTAGATTAAAGCATGTTTTTTGTCTGTGGATTCTGTGAATTCTTAAGATCGTAAAAAGTATATTTTCTAGAGTTTGAACTTGTTTTTGTTTTGTACTAGTAGCTCCCACTCCAAAGTTGGATTGATTGGGTTGTCTGCCGAGCACCTTACTGTAATACATAAAAGGCTGACAATAAAACCTGCTTCCCTTCACCTGCCCTAAAGGAGCAATAAACATGGGTAGAGTTGGAACCAAACAAAATGAATTGCCGTTTTATTAATAGCAATGAAGGTTTCTTTCTTTAATACCCTTTATATTCTTCAGTGAATCCAAATGAAACATCTCACTAATTATCCTCCAGTCGCACCACTTATTAATCACGTTTTTTTGCCTATTTCAGAAAAAAGGGATCCATCGCTGTGGAAAATGCAGACTGAATTTCCTCACCTACAAGGAAAAAGTGGAGCACAGGACTCACGTCCACAAGACTTTCAGGAAACCTAAAGCCCTGGAGGGCCTTCCACCGGGAACAAAGGTCTCACCCTGTCATAACAACATCAGTACAACATTTAAGACCTTTATGTTTGAACCATTGTTGCATTCATACAAATTTAATTCAGCGTGAATGCATATTGTTGTCTTTGCAGGTGACCATTCGAGCCTCCCTCACAGGAAAGACGCCCACGTTGCCGATCTTCCCTGATCAATCTGGCTTTACTGTCAGTTCAGAAATGCTAAATTTCAGTCAGCAAACCAAACCTCCAGTCGGTGCGTCTAAGTCTAAATCGAATGCCTCCGGAGCGGGAAAAGCCAAGACGACTCAGAGCAAGAAGAAAGATGGCCGCATCAGCAAGCACAATCTGGTGCTCAAGAATCTCAGGTTGTGTCCTCCGCTTTTTCACACAGCAGTCAAAGACACTGCAGTAATAACTAAACATCTTTATGAAACAGAACAAAATTGTTAGCTATTCCAGACTGATTATTTGTGCAGCAATAAAACATCAGCAAGGGGTCAAATTTCATGTCCAGCTTTGCGCCCCCTGAATCATTCATGATCCTGATCACTAACATAATCCTTGGTATTCATGACAGAATGGGAGCAAATTAATTGACGTTATTAAAGCCTAGCATTGCACAAAGTAGCTCATTTTGTTTTCAATTAATTTTCCAGACACTCCTCATTAGGCTGGCTAAAAATAATAAGGTTAATAGCAGATAGAGTGGGGATTTGTTTCTTTAAACAACTAATGAGTATGATATTTGGCTAATTGGGCTCCGTAATCAAAAACACTATGCTGGCTTTAGTCACGCGATGTGGCCATTTAAGCAGAGGATGCATAAGATAATGTAGTGGTGTAATAGAGTTCAGACCAGTAGAATAAAATTAAGAGTTAATTGGTTTTCGGTTTGTAAATCTGCTACAATCAACCGAGTCTGATTGTTACAGCTAAAATAAATGACTTCTTAACACAAATTCAAATCATTCATCCTTTGCAGTATCTTAAAATGTGGCTTGACTCATGAAGAGAAATCCGTCTCTGAAGCCTATGACTGAACTTTGTGTTTTGTGCTCAAATTTTCAGATTGAATGGAGGACGTTACACATGCATCGAGTGCAACTCACAAGTTGACGACTTCTTTTCTCATTTCCCAATGGTTTCAAACTGTGGTGCATGCAAATATCGGACAAGTTGCAAAGTTTCTATTGGGAATCATATGATAAGGTGCGTCAAATTTTGAATTTAATTGGTATTTGTTGCACTTTGTTTTAGATGCACTGTTTTTATCTAACAGATTTTTCTTTGGCCTTTATTAGATTCCATAGTACCATAACCAAAAACAGATTTATGAAAATGGATCATAAAAAAAATGCATCTGCATTAAAGTACGTAATACATTATATTTTGCACAACATTAAATACAATTTTCTGTTTGACATTGAATAAGACAGAAGATGTTCTTGTTCTCCCACCAGATTAACCCTAGTCTGTCTCAACTGTGACCTTCTCGTGGACGCGTCAGGTGGTGACCTGATGACCAAACATTTAACTGATAGACCAAATCACACGTGCAAAGTTATTCAGGACAAAGGTATGTAATTTTTAGGTGAGTCATGAAAGATTGAGTCATGGCTCATACTTGGTGCTACAAGTTTCTTGAAAAGGTTTTCTCTTGTTTTTAACCCAGCAGATATGAAATCCAAAGATCGAGTGTGAGTAGAAACTTCTACCCCCGTAACATCTTGTTATCCGTCTACCATTAAGCTGTAAAAATGCAACTTGACTTGTAGAAAACTAAAGGACATTTATTAAATTAAATAAAAAAATGTTCTGCTGCACTTTTGGTTCCATCATGGCGCCCCCTATATCTGCATTTCCAGTTCCTTATCCATGTAGATGTGTTTTTACACAGCAAATTCATTTGTTTCATTTAAACCATATTTGCATAAAGTAGCGACGTCGCACTGACAACAGCAAGACGCCAACGCAACCCGAGAGCCAGACTTTGAATAACAACCCACATTATCTTTCATGCTAAAGTCTCCTTATTTAAGACATATTTCTTCAACAACACACAGCTTCAGTAAATATAGAGTGCCTGTGTGTTGGCTAACTTATTGATAAGAGCATATTGCTAAAGGCTGTGTGTAAATCTAAAGGATGATTTCACAATGATGTCCTCTTCCTTTTGTGCAGGCACCTCATCTTGGGGCAGCCAGCAAAGGTCGTGTACTTCTTGACATCAGCAGCTGCTCAAAGACAAAAGGAAATGGACCTGAAACTAGTTGAAAGTGCCACATCTGGAAGTGTCCCTCTCGCCCCTGTCGACCAACCAGAATCAGAACCGATGTTACCGGCAGGTGATCAGGGTCAGGAAAAGGGTTCCACAGAAATAGGTGCCATTGAAGGTTCCTCTGAAGGACAATTAAAGCAGTCATTGCTGCCGTCTTTATCGTCTTCCTGCACATCAGATGGGGGTTTAGATCTCTGCAATGAGTCCCGAGTTCAGAGAGCAGCTCCCTGTCTCAGAGATGATCCCTGAGCATGAGGCCGGGAAACAAACTAAAACAGAATGAACCTGTACATCAGCTAAACAAACGCACCGGACACATTCACACTCAATGATGACACACTCATCATTCATACTTTGGCATTTTTCTTATACAGATATCGACCATAGGATAATGTTGCTTTGGTTGCTGGTATTTTCTACAAATCCCCTCAAGGTTTGTTTGTTGACTCAAGAAATATTTAATCACATTTTCTTTACTCTTCTGTCCAAAGCGTACCTAAATAGATGTAAAGTATCATATTTATAAACACTGGATGTGTTATATACAGCATTCTTATTTAGAATTTGCATAGACATACTTTTAAATATCAGAAATCATTAATCATGCACAATAACATATTCCAGACCGCTCAGTGGCGATTGTTTGTTTGACTTAAGTGATTGTAACTCCATTTAGTTTTTTTAAAAGAGGACAGTGTGTCAGTCCAGATGGTTTTTGATTTGTTTTACTGAGAAAGATTAACACATTTGTCAATGACTTGACTGCAAAGAGATTTCCCAGAAAAACACACAGAAAATACATTCTCTCAGTTGATTTATTGATGAAATTGAAATTCTCCATGTAATCCCCTTAAAACAACCCACACTAAAATAATGTAATTTTTCCTTTGATTCAATTTAGTCTCATCAGAGACTAGTTTGCACAAGTACAGGTATCTTGATTGAGTTGAGATGTTTGTTTACTTTGGGTTTTTAAGTCACAAACATTTATTTTCATCTCCTTTGAATCTGTGGTTTGCTGCCATTATATAGCGTGTAAATTGTTTTGCTTTTTTAAGATGTAATCTCTAAGCTCCTCCTCTTATATTGAATTTGATGTTAATATACCAAAAACAACAGTAATATAAATTACATTTATAGAAAATTTCTAGTTTGTTGCAGAAACACCTGATGTGGTACAATTATATTGTTACCAGCTAGTTTTGGACATCCCAGAGTAACATTTATCTCAACATTCAGAACATGTATAGAAAATAGTTGTGTAAAGTTTTATTCCCCATTAAAAAGGATGTCAATTTTGTTAAACGTGTAGATTGGATAAGACAGTGGTAGTGGGCATTAGGAGGAAAATTACCACATCTGTGTGAGGAGTGAGTAAACGAATATATGTATACCACTTTACTCAAGTAGATTTGATTGTCTGTAAACTGTGTTGAAAGTGGCAGCTTGTAAAAGAAATGTTAGCTTTGGCGGAGGTGCAAAGCATGACACTTAAGTGTGATGAAAGCTGTCAGCCAACTTTTATGTCCCAGCTGTTGGTTGATGAAGTTTCCTTTTATTTTACGTTTAAAGATTAAAAAGTTCCCTCTAGCTTTGTGAATGTTTTATACAACATGATAAGTTTACTCTGGGTGGCTTAATATCTCAAAAGTTGTCATTAATTTCATAGGTTCTTAAAAAGGGATTTCACTTGTACAGTATCTGTAGAGCAAGTCTGTAAATAAATCTGATGGCAATGTAAATGTAACCCCCCTAAGTCTGTTTTGAATACATTCCTCTAAAAATATTGTGATCCCCTTAGGACACATATTCCTCAGATATCTATAAACTACTGGGTTTGGGTCAGTGATTTCCTGTCATGTAAATAAATCTTTAATACAAGAGGTTTGAGTATTTGGGTGTTATTTTTCTGAATATTCTCTAAAGCAGCCAAACTATTAAATCATGTAGGTCAACAATGAACTCCAGAGATCTCAGACGTTAGTATTTTATCTTCATTCATAAAATGTGTTTGATTTATAATGTTATCCTTTATTTTACTCTGGATGAGGAGGGTTTTGGTTCTGCTCTTTGCTATTCCTTTTGCTCCTATTCAGGAAGCAGGGAGCTAATATGATACATGGAGATTTGATTATATCATTATCATAGAGGATATAAAACGTACTGTACTAGAATAGGCCAATTCAACATTAGCAATGTACACATGCAACACACAAATACACAGTTTAAACACCATGGCACCTTTTTTACTATGTAGGTTTTTGTCATTTTAAGAATACATTTATGAATGAACATTTCAGTTTCTAAATGAGAAATCTACAAAGATTGTTTTCCCCTTTATTGAACAATCAAGAAACAAACATCTTTCAGCAGACAGATTTATAGTGCATTACTGTGCAGATTAGCATAATTAAAGTCTATATAACACTAATAAAACAAATATAGTTAATGTAAGAATAATTGGAAGTAACAGTAAAAAGGAGAGCAAAAACCCTACCAAAAAGCTACAATTTAGAGACTGTGTGAATGTTGCTCTGTATATGTTAAATGTACTCATTAATACTAAATATTTACAATCAAACACATGGTGATATTAATTAAATCGTTATTTTAACGTTCGTCCTACTGCAAGTGTCGATATGACGTCAAGGAGACTCGTTTTTGATTTTCCCGGACCTGACGTCATTGTTAACGCTCATTGTTATTGGCTGAGCGTACGGAGACGCGGCGTTCCCAGGACAACGGAACGCCAAACAACCGAGGAAACGCAGCGACTCCTCGGGTTAACGACGGCTAATTAATTGCTAATGGCGACTGTGCATTGAAACTCGTTTGAAGTGAATTCATCCAAAATTGTTAACGAGTTAGACTCACGAGGAGTTAAACCAAGAAAGCGGGAATCGACGAAAAGCACCGCAAACATGGTAAATCCTCGTCGCCAAACCCAAGTTAGAGTTTGCTTGGCTGCTACAGAGCAGCTAGGTTACCACACTTGTTAACAAACACTTGTTACTGTTCAACTGTTTAGTTTATTCGGTGTTTTCTTATGTGTCTTTGCCACTGGGATAGAGTCGTAACTGGATGTACAATCAGCAGCAGAGGTTAATGTCTCAGCGCCAGAGTCAGGAGCAGCACCGGCAGCAGGAGGCCCGGCGCGTGGACAGAGAGAGGCAGCTGCACGCCGGCCTGCGGGACGAGGACAGCTTCGAGAGGAGGAGACACCTGCGACAGCTGCAGGAGGAACTCAAGGAGAGGCAAACCGAGAGCGCTATGCTGAAGGTATGGGGGGGGGGGGGGGGGTTCTTCTGTTGTGCAGGTAACGTTTGACCGCTCACAAATTGTCACTCTCAATTATGTTTTGTTTAAATAAAGTTCTTGTCACTTCCAGCAGCAAATCGTGTCCCAGAGTCTCCCATCTCTGTTTCTTGGCTCAGAGCAGACACAGACTTTGAATGTATTGGTATTTGTTTTCAGGGAAACTGTATATACATAAGATCAAATTAAATGTAACTATTAAACAGACGTCCTTGTACACATTTTTTAAGTAAATTCCAGAAGATTTTCATAACTTTGTAGTCTGATAATCAGACTGAACTGTCCTTTCATTTCTGCTGAATAAATTACATTACATTTAGGCATTTATCCAAAGCGACTTCCAAATAAGAATAAATCACAAATGTGGATGGTGATTCAGGTGTCAGAGTCGAGTGAAGACGTTCAAGAGCAGCATTTTGTGGAGGAAACATGGAGGAATTGTAAGGAAGCTGTTTTAATGAGCAATAGTCTAACTGTATCAGTCGTTGGTTACATTTTGTTTTATTGGTAATCCCTATTAAAACTGGTGAAAACCACAGCGTCTTCAAATCCAGACTTTGAAAAGCATTGCTTTACACAACATTACACTGTATCATCAAGGTATTAACTGTAACGTTCCTTAACTCAGACGTAGATAATCATAATTAAATTCAACTTGCAGGCAGAGGAGGAGAGAATAAACAGAGAAAGGCAACTTGAACAAGAGGAGAGAATGGCTAAAGAGCTGGCCCGCATCAACCATGAGACTCAAAGAGAAGAGAAAATGAGGCAGTGTATAAAAGCGAACAGGTACACACACTTACTTCATTGCCTTGACTTACTGTATATTCTGGGTAAATATACAAATGCAACACTTTTTGCTTTTGTGTTGTCTTTTGTTTTGCTTTGGTCTCTTCACTAATTATGTTAAGTTTGAAGTCTATTTGAATACTTTTCAGCATGGAGCTTCGAGAGTTGGAGTCAAAGCTGAAATCTGCATATCTGAATAAGGAGAGAGCTGCACAGATTGCTGAGCAGGAAGCTATAAGGTTTGAGACGATGGTGAGCACTGGCCTCAAATCTGAGCCGCTGGTTGTAAAAGATGGATTCTGTTCTTCAAAATATCTTACTTTAAATAACTCTCGACTCTCTAAATAACTTTCTTCACATAATAGCCGCCAGGGAGAGATCTAGTGTTATTAAATATAGACAATGCTGTAAGGAACTGTTCACTATGTACAGTTTGTTGAGAAAAGGTTCGATTAGCTTTATGCATCAGGGCCCATATTTATAAAAGTCTTTAGAATTATACTTATTCCTGCTAATATGGAGCT
Source organism: Nannoperca australis (assembly GCA_036023655.1). Lineage (NCBI taxonomy): Eukaryota > Metazoa > Chordata > Actinopteri > Centrarchiformes > Percichthyidae > Nannoperca > Nannoperca australis. Next base: position 27,913 of record JAVQJD010099148.1, on the reverse strand, counting down.
TTTAACTTTTACCAAATTTAATTTTAAGTGGTAAATCTTAATATAGAATATCTCTGAGATGAAGCCTACAGGCTATATATAAAAATACTGTGTATGTCCTTTCGTTAGCGTGAGGATGCAGACTTTGCTCGCAAGATGAAGAGCGAACATGAGCGGACAGCCGGTGAGCAGCAGAAGCTGGAGCAGAAACGCCACGAGGAGCTGGTGCAGTATCAGAGAGAGCTGGAGCAGCAGCTCATTGAGAGGGAGCGCAGGAGACAAGAGGCATACGAGGAGTTCCTCAAAGAGAAGCTCATGGTTGATGAGGTTGTCAGGAAGATTTATGAGGAGGACCAGATGTGAGTTCTTTAACATCTTTAACATGAACGCACATTTAAATACATTTAAATATTTTAAATAGATTTAATCTTTTTTTTTTGGTAAACACACAACAGTCAAAGGATAAGACATTAGTGTCAGCAAAAACCTGAGGTGAATTAGATGGATTTAAATTTGGCATGTTGAATTCAAAAAAGTAGATTATTTAGATTGTTTATTCAAATCATGCTGCAAAATGGCCATTGCATTCAAATAAACTCAGAGGTTCAGTAGGAGTCTGCATTTCAAATCAAGTGTTTACTAGCACCTTACTATTTCACTTTGTGGTTGTATGATGGTTTTATTATAAACTAATGTTTTCTCGAAGGGAGAGACAGCTGAAACTGGAGAAAGTCAGAGCCACTCAGCAGCACATTGAAGAATTCAAGAGGCAGCAGGCCGAGTGGAGACGAATGGAGCAAGAAAAGATGGAGGCTGAGAACAGACGCATCATGGAGTTTGCGAGTCACCAGGAGCACATGGAGGAGACCAGGGTGGCCAAGATCAGAGAGAGAGAAGAAGCAAAGGAGCATCTTCATAAAATAGTTGAGACAACTTTTTTTTCTTCTATCTATTCATTTGATGACATACGCCTGTATTTGGCACCAGACGTCACTCCTCTGTGTTCTGCTCTAGCTGTCTGAGAAGATTGAAGAGGAGAGGCAGCAGCGTGAAGAGATGGAGCGAGTCCGTGAGGAACTTTGTTTAGAAGAACAGGAAGAGGTCAACAGGCAGAGAGATATTGTAAGTATCACTGCTTTACTGTCTCACTTTGTGAGCATCCATGCTTACTTCTAACCATAATAAAGTAATTACAAACGAGATAGCCAATAATATTTGATATATTGGATATTAGGGCTGTAAGTTATGATTACAGGAGGTGATTATCATTTAATTTGTAAATAAAGTAATTGTTTGGTCTATAAAATGTCAGAAAACAGTGAAAAAAGACAATTATGAAGGTAACGTCTGCTTGTTTTGTTCAACCCACTGTCCAAAACCCAAAGATAAATAATTAACAATCATGTGAGACGGGAGAGCAGCAAATTCTCTCCCGATTAATCAACTAGTCAACTGATCGTTGTAGCACTATGATGCTAAGTTGTAATCATACCCAGTCTTGCTTTCATTATTCTCACACACACATTCTGTGGTGCATCATTTACTGTTCACTGTCTGAGTCTTAACATCCCAATTAAGTAACAGTCTAAATTAATTAACAGCAATTCTGACTGCACTCTTCACAGCTCATGAGACGAGAAGCCACACACAGAGTCCTGTGTGCTCCGGGGCTTGAATTTATAAGTGCACCGGAATTATCTTAATATTTTATTAAACTTTCAGGAAGAGATGGAGAAGAAGATCAGACAGAGGCTGATGTTGCAGCGGACCTGCCAGGAGCAGATGGCTTTCAAAGAGATGCAGAGGCAGGCAGAGAAAGAGGAAGAAGAGGCCTTCAGGAAGATGATGATGGCGAAGTTTGCCGAGGATGATCGGATAGAGCAGATGAATTCCCAGAAGCGGCGCATGAAGCAACTCGAGCACAAGCGCGAGGTGGAGAAGCTGATAGAGGACAAAAGACGGCGGCGTGAGGCAGACATGGTACAAACCACGCTCTCTGTGTGCATGATTACATCAAGAATAAGGTGGTGCTGGTGTCGGTTTACTGTCGGTACTGCTGGTGCTACACTGTGGAAAGCAACAGGTGGCAGCAACCAAGTTTAATCTTGATGATCTTTCATGTTCAACACTTTCAATGTCTTAAAGACAAACATGTTAATGGAAGTATCCCAACACAAAAAGAGAACTTGTCGCAGCCTTTGGGTAAATTCTAAGAAATTAAGTTTTATTGCGAAACACATTGTACACAATACACTGTAATGTATCACTTTTGACTGTAACATTGATCGCTCTTCCAGGAACTGGAGGCTAAAGAAAAAGCAATTGAGCAGGAGAGGGAGGCGCTGCGTAGACGGATAGTTGAAGAAGAGAGGCAGCGACTTCTTCAACGCCATGCAACAAAACTCCTTGGATACCTTCCAAAGGTATGAGGCACAGAAAGGAATCCTAAACAATTTGACGCCAGTTCATATCTTCTGTAGATCAAACGAGTGTTTGACCATGAGTGTTTCCGTGTTCAGGGTTTGCTCCGCGAAGACGACCTGGAGCACTTTGATGAAGACTTCAGAAAAAGCTTGAAAACACGCCAGGCAGATATCTTCTCTGAAGACGGCTGGGAGGACGATGAGTAAATGTTTCCCCCTGAAGTAGCCTACTGTGCCACTAGATGGCAGTTTAAGGTTACAGTGAACCAAGTAGCAATGTTTAGTGTCCTTCATTCCTCTGAATACATGACAGCACTTGTTTAGCATTCAGTAACAACACAATGATTTAGAGACGTCTTTTTATTAGGACTGTGCTGACAGGATCTTAATTAAAGTCATTCCAGAAAGGCTCTGAGGTTGTCTTGTGGCTAAATGTGATAATAATAATAAATCTAAATTCACTTTGAATTCAAACTTTTCATAATAATCAAGCTCTTTACTCCTCAACACACAGAACTCTCTTTAAATGCCAAAGCTCTCTGTGTTTATGACTTCCCCCAGTCTAGAGCTTTCATGAACTCGTCTTCTGTGAACGACAGCAGCTTGGCAGCTTCAAAATGCATCTGCACACATAAAAAAAAAATAAATATAAAATAAAAAATAATTAAAAAAAAGTCAGTCATAAATATTTTGATTTAAAAACTACTAACAGGGTGTGTATTACCAAGGTACGAGAGAGACTCTTACCTTTTGTCTTTTGAGAATGTCAATCAGCTTGAGCTGCTTCTTAAAACCCACGATGAGTTCGGCTTTCTGTTTTTTTAGCATTTTGTTTTCAGCAAGTAGATTTTCTTTACTCTGATGTTCCTCACTGATCTTGTCCTTATTTAAAAGAGTGAAATCAGTAGAAGTTAAGCAGAAGCTAACATTTGTGCAATCAGAGGTCTCATTTGTAGTATATGATATCATATTCCACGTTGTCCACTGAAGTTTAACATTCAGCTGCTGCTGTACATGAAAGATCTCCCTCCATGCTTCAGTTTGACTGTTTAGGTCACTGGACTATGCTTTCACTTTATCTACTAAAAGGATGAATTGTCTTACGTTAAAGATATTAGCACAATACCTAACATCTCTCGCATTATTTTAATCTTAAAACTACAATACTAGGACACTCGTAGTTACATGGCTTTAAAAAATCTATTAAATGAACCCTGTAACTCCATATTTCGATGCTTTGCCCTCTACAAGCTGAAAAGATCATTTATATTCAAATAAAGATTTGAAATGTTTTTGTTTTTTTTATCATTACATGTTTGATTTATGTTTGTATGATTTTGAAATGCACACTGGATTTTATTTAGATTTCTTGGGTTATTCCTGCCTTGAAAGTTTGGTCTGTGTTTGGTAACATTAAACACAAAAAAAGAACCATGTTGAAGGGAAAATGCTGGTCCCTCGTCTCCACTCAGCACTAAATAGTGACGGCAAACACCTGCTGATGAAATGTTTTGTACGTTTTCGATAGAAACATACATACATTTTATTCTAGTTTCAATTAAACCAAGAGTCTGTATTTATCAGCTCTGTAATTTGCTCACCTTGTTCATCAATTCCATCTTGTTGAGTTGAGTTTTTAACCTCTCCACCTCCTCCACAGCTCTGTTCAGACGAACCTCCACAGTGCCGTGGACGGCTGCTGCTTGTCTGTGGGATCTATTCAGATTTTCTATTTCCTACACAGAGCACAGCCAGGAAGTAATCGCATATGAGCAGTTCCGAAGTAATGGAAGATCATATCACATTTTACAGTTTGTTATTAAGAAATAATTGGACCTATTTTGCAGTCTATGTGCTCTCATACCTTGTTTAAAGCAGACACTTGCAGTTGAAGACCATCACATTTTTTGCCAGACTCCTCTGCTAAAGCTCGATGCTTTTCAATCTGTGTTTGCTGAATGCTTGTTGTTTTCTGCAGCCTGGCTCGATCCTCCTCAAGCTCTTTCATTTTTGCACAAAGCTTAGCGTTTTCATCATCCTGCAACAACAGAAACACACAACAATGCAACCACAGGTGTTTTATATTCTGGTGTGTTAAGGGGCTCTAGAAATCAAGACTCTGTGGGAACAAGATGATTATTTCAACACGTGGTAACTTTTCACTAACAGATTGGGTTTGTTTCTACACCTCTTTTTCCACCACTGGATTGTTCACGTCTGTTCAGCTGAAGCTCTGTCTCCCTCTGCTGACAGGCAGAATCCATTGAATTATTGTTTATGTACAAATTTTACAGTACCTTCTTAAAATATTCACAGGAGAGTTGATCCAGTTCCTCTTGCATAATCCGTAATTTGGCCTTCAGAACTCGTATGTGAGCATCTGAAATGCCTTAACAAAACAGACAGTGAACTTAGAAGAAAAAAAAAGATTCCACAGGAATCTATAATTAAAAACTTAATAACAAAGAAATTATTGTTTTATTCATCATCATCAATTAATAAAACCGTTTTCACAAAGTGGCATTAACATTACCTGATCCTACGTTGTCTCCAGCATCATCCACAACATTTTCATGAGTGACGGTGTCGTCCATCTTCTCCTCCATGCTCCGTATCGTCTTTGCCAGGAATAAATCTGCTGAATCTTCTACAGCTGCTAAATCATCCACACGAGACGCCTTTGAGGTTCTGAAATCAAGCGAACAATGTGAAAACATTTTGTGGCCTCATGAAGAATCTTACAATTTATTTACCAGAATGTATGACCTACACTGTTATTTGTAGTTTTAAATTGCTCTAAAGGTCATAGGTCAAGATCAAACTCACGCTGTTTTAGGCTCTTTCCCTTGTTTTCCAGGGCACATGTTCTGTGCTGATGTGAGCCTTTTTTTGGTCACCGCCTAAAAAAAGGGATGCAGCATTATGTAATGTAGTCCTGCAGTATTCAAACTATACCTGTGGATTGTAAATAGTGTCTGCAGGTGTCAGAAACACAGTTACCTTCATGCCAGGCTCCTGCACAGCGCTCTGATGAGGCTTTATTATCCTGTAGGTGAACAGATAGATATAAACAGAGAGACAGATAGGTAGATAGATAAATACATATAAAAAGAAACTGATGTTTATTGTTGATTAAGTTCTTTCTCTCACACTGATTTACAATAAAACAATGAATATATGAATGGTCTGTATGGAGGCTGCTGTAAACGTAGATTTTTGCAGTGGTCACAAGAAAATGAACCACTAAAAAAGATTTGTATTACCTTGAATCCTCTTCATCCTCAATGTCTGCGAGCAGGAGAGTGGATAAGGGTTTTGACAGGACTTCACTCTGTTCTCTCTAAAATCAGATAAACACCAAGAGCCAGATTCACTTTTTACAGCAAAAGAAAATGTTTTAACTAATTGTTAAGTGGACATGTTGATAACTTACCATAAGTTGTTCTGCCTGTCTTACTAGATCTGCTGTTTTGGCTTCCAGCTCTGCATTTAAGAGTCTGAAGGACATAAAATGGACAATGATAAAGTTTTAAATGGCAAATTTTTATACTGATAAGGATTCTCGTGTTAAAAGACAGCAGGACATACAACCCTCCAACATGTTTGTAGTAATATGTACACAGCTAGTTATTGCCTTATGGCACCTTAGATGGAAAGAAACCCCAGTTTTGATTCTTGGCATATCGCCTCTCTTACTTGTGGTATTAAGGTAATGAGAGGCATTTAGTGCAACTTATTTAATGACTTTCCTCAATGTGTGGATCACTGCTTCTTGAACCCTTGAGAGAAATATTTGTCTCAGAATGCTACTCTATAACTAGAAACTTTCTACATCAAAAGTAATCAGAATGGGTTATCTGAATAACTTATACACAAATCCATTCAAACTGTATCAAAGCAAAGCCAACATATATTGAAACAGGTAGTCTTACTTGTATTGTTCTTCCTTAGCAAAAAGCTCATCTGTTGTCTGCTTCTTTGTGGGATAAGAGGCAGATTTGACCTGCGGCCTTACTTCAGCCCTCTTGGTCCTCTCAGCCTTACTACTTGTAGATGGGCGCTTCTTGGGCTAAACAAGACAAAGCAGTAGACTTTGTAACATTAAGTATGTATGGTACAATTTCACATTTCATGAAATTGGCTATAATATAAAATAATTTCACCATTTGTCAGGCAACAATGTGCTTATTACAGACATATCAGTATATTAAGAAGAAATGTGTATTCTATATGTCCCACTCAGTACGCATCTTGGTCGGAATTCTTTAAAAAGGGGGTTATATAAATCTTCTATACATGGTACCTCAACAGAACGTGGTAAGATACTGGGACACACAGGCTAAAGTGATTTCTTGATTGTTGATGTCTAGTGATAAACTGTAAAATACCATATAAGAATAGACTGACTTGTGGTTTTGCACTTTCTATGCATAACTCACAGCAGTTTGTTTTCAAAAGTAAGATAAGCATGACAGTTTCTGTTCCACATTCAGTCTGTAAAAACCGAGAAAAAGCAATTTGTGAAAACCACAACTGCATCGAAAAACCATCCACGCACTTTAGAATCATAATAGCCTTTGATATAAATATGACTTAGTTATTTTAACGTTACATATTTTGTCTTCCTCTATCTCAACACTGCTGTCCACATTGTTTTGGAAGAGGAAGTACTGATTAGCTTAGCCGCTCGTTAACGTAAAGCGTAGTCAACCATAGTGTTAGAGGAAGTAACGTTGGTTAGCTTGTGTTGATGTTTGTTGACTTATGTGAGCGACTTCACCTGTAGAAAACACTTGATTAGGTTTACGTTTTGCTGGCAGTAAACTAACATTTGTGTTTAAACCTTTCAGAGATAATCATGAAAAAAAAATTATAAGCTACAAACCTGCGGGACGACGGTTTGGGACCGACGGACTTTTTTATCACAACTTCTTTCAGCCATTGTGACATAGTCAGGACGCGGGTCTGGTTGCATAGCAACAGATGTTCAGCACGGACACAGTACGGTAGCCCTTTACGGACATTTAAAGGCGAACATTCAACAAAAGACAATACAAGTTGTATTACAGCAAGTTGTACTTAAATCAGAAATAAAAATTGACTGATTGATTGATTATTTCAATATTTGTTAATTTTTTTTATTTTAAATAACATTTAGTTATAAAATGTGTGTGATTTAACACAAAACATGTGTATGTAATGGACTAATATTACTGGCTTAATTGATATTTATTGAAGTGATATTTGCCCAATAACTAATTAAAGTTGTACTCCAGAAATTCAGCATGGTATTTCTTTCGTACTTGGGGTCAAGCTCCAAAAACACTTTATTGTTTATAATATAGCATTCAATAGCATCTTCCATTAGCCTGATAAAATATCCATTTTTATTTATTTAGTATTTCTGTGGTGGAAAAAGGAGGAAAAGTGTTGGGGGGGAAACATAGTCTTGCTATACAAATTAGTATTAATGTGGTTAATTAATCTTTGCTTTCTTTGTAAAGTATTAATTGTACCTCTCTAAGCCTCACAGAGGTATTTAAATGAAACCATCTGAGAAGTTTAGAGGGGAGATCTCTCTTTGGTGGAACTGCTAATAACTGGTTAATATCTGAAACATGACAATGACACTGCTTTTCTGAAAGACGCCACAAGCCAATAAGTATAGAACCACTGGTATATTAATTAATAATGCATTGTATTTCTAATTATATACTTATATTAGATTTTAATGTAAAACATGAATCTGAAAAGTAACTGCTATCTACACTTTACAAATAAATGTAGTGTAGTAAAATGTATAGAGTGTAAATATGATGCAGCATGGAAATACTAATACTCAAAGGAAATTCTAAAGTTAAAAAAAGTAGCAAAATTCTACTTAAGTACTTATAAATGTAGGCTACTTACTTTACTTTTAGTAATCAGTAATAAAGCCTCAGACTCAGTGAATACTGTGTTTAGTCCATTGTCAAGCTGCCAAGATGGGGCTTTTGGGGGCCCCTAGTTGTCTGGTGCCCTGAGGCAGTTGCCTACATAGCTCTGTTGGTAATCCAGCCAACAGGTAATCCATTTAAAAATAGATACCACCATAATAATACAATACTATAGAAATAATAATTCATAATCTGATATAAATATATACATATATAATAGTAATAATATTTAATAATATTTTAATTCACATTCATAGTAACGTGTTCAGTAATGTCTTCTGCTTACATGTTGTTTTTGACGCTGGGGGTCTTAGTGCGCATGCGTTCGCCCAACAGCTACTACTCACCGTGCACATGCAAAGAAATCTCATAACGTGAGGGGCACAGCACACCGGAGGGACTAGCTAGTTGTTTTCAGCTGTCTGTTTACTGTTTACACCGGCCTTTAAATCCATCCATGCATCACCTCTTGTTGACAGTGACACGTAGCGTTGTTGCACAGCCTCTTTAATTCACCAAGTGTTGGGGACTTGAAGCGAGCGATGTCGGAGGAGGACTGGGTGGTGACAACAACAACAGGGCGCGCTGCTGTCCCGTTAGCATCGCAACGTCCTCCGGTCCATGTTGCTTAACTCTGCCGGGCGAGTACACCTGTCCACGCCTCCCGTCCAGCGCAGTCCAGCTCAGTCCAGTCCCGTGGTCCACCGCGATGGCCGAGGAGGACGCCCAGCAGCAGCCGGACCGCGGGGCGAGGAGCCTGCCCGGCCTGCTCTCCGGGCTGCAGGGCGCTGAGGCCAGCGCTCTGCAGCTCAGGATCAAGAACTCCATCTGGTGAGGAGGTGTTCAGATGCTACTGTGCATGGTTTGATGCTTGAAGGGAACAACCATCATCAAATATTAGATTTACACAAAGACCTTTCACTGGTCTTGGTCTTAAAGTCAGTCCCCAGAGGAGGAAATTGTGTTCACATCCTTTACTTAAGTAAAAGTAGCAAGAATACTTTTGTTCTAAAAGTATATTATCTATTACAAGTAGATTCTATAACAAGTCCTGCATGCAAAGTGTTACTTCAGTACACAAGTATTATCAGGAAGATGTACTAGTATAAAAAGTAAACAGTAGTGGTTGAGCAGCAAACTGGCCCCATGTGAGTATTAATCTATCTTGTATTAGTTTATGGGATTACTGATGCATTAATATGCAAGTAGCATACTCTTATAGTTGCTCTAGGTGGAGCCAGTTTTACTAATATGCTGTTGGCCAGTTTAATCTACCCCAGTGCATATATATATATAACACATGAATCTCTAAAGTAACTCTAGCTGTCATGTAAATATAGCCTAGTTGAGGAAGAAGTACCGTATTTCAATAATATATTATAATATAAGTGCGATAGACATAAAGATATAAAGTGGCAGAAAAGTAAAATTCTCAAGTAAGTAAAGTACAGTTCTTGAGTAAATGTGCTGAGTCATATTCCATCATTATGTTTAAGTAAAAGTAGCAGTAGTAAACAATATAAACATATTCCATTACAAGGCCTGCATATAAAATGTGACTTGACTTAAAGTACAGTATTATCAGCAGGATGTACTTAAAGGATTGAAAGTAAAATTACTCATTATTCATGGAACAATGGCATCTGTCAGAGTTATATTATTGCACAGTAAAACGTATTATTATAATTTCTATTACAGATACATTAACACGCGAGCAGCATTAATTGGTCAAGATGGAGCTCATTCTGTGAAATAGTTTAACCTTCTTTAATCTTCCTCTGAAATGCGGTAGAAGTATTAGTACAGTACTGGAGTAAATGTACTTAGTCACATTCCACCACTGTCAGTAGCTATAAATATTTAATTACATGTAGTTTCAAACCTGAGAGTCCAGAGCATTAATACTTCATTTAATGATGCCTTCAGGTGTTTTGGAGTTTGTTTATTCAGACCATATGCTGTATATAAAGAATGGCTGAATCAGTGGGCATGTGAAGTTTTTAAGGGAGTTTTGTTTGAAAAAGTCTCCTATCTGCCATTCAGCTTCAGTACAGGACTGACATATGGGACACGTCTTAAGCCTACTTCAAACTGAACTGCAGTATTATGGAAATATATTGTAGCTTGTTGTTGCCTGTTGTTAATGCTGACAGACTAAACTATAACAAATCTCTTCATTAGTGTATTTACTCAGGTACAGTGGAATATTGAATACTTGTACTTTTTGTACTTGTATGTTGTTGATAGCTATTTGTCACCAGTTATTCTGCAGATTAAGGTTTTACCTACAAAACATATGATCTGCTTATAAAATATGATGACGTTGTACATCAAATGACCCAAAAGTAATACATAGTAGTTGAAAATGCTGCTTATACTTTAATACATCAGTAATAATAATCTCATATTGTAATACATGATAATATAAGAGAGGGTCATATGTACCTTCACTTAAGGTACATTTTGAATGCATTTTACTTGAAATAGAGTATTTATACTTTTACTTAAATAAAGACAAAATATAGCACTTATTGACCCCTTCCTTCACCCCACACCCGCCATCTCATCTGTTGCTTGTTTACTGATTGGTTAAAGGCATTACCTTAGTAAAAAGTTCCCTCTATTTCCAAAATCAAAACACTCCTGACCTGACGAAACCAACAGCTACAGTTGGCGTTCCTGTAGCTGTGTATTTCCATGGTTGATTGATTGATCCATCCTATTGCTTGTCTATACAATGTTAAATAAACTATTTTGACCAACCCAAAAATACACAAAGGTATACATACATCTTCAGAAATGTAACCAGCATATTTTTTGTATTTGTCTTTACAAGATAAACAAACCATTAATCAATTGTCATTCTTTGATTTTATGGTTATTAAGTCATAATGCTGTTTTTTCAGCATTACTTGAAATTACTTGATTTGCACTAAATAAATAAACCATCAGAATCACATGACTATAAGTGACTGTGAAATTAATCAAACGCTGAATCAAAGCGTAATGTAAAATTTGTGTGTACGGCTTCAGCTAGGTTATATGAGAAAAAATATCGAATTTCTTTAACAATTGATAGTGTATATTGTCTGTGGTTGCTGGTATTTGAGGCTGTGTTCTGTGCAAAAATACTCCTTTTATTTCTGAATGTGAACCAGTACTTTCATTTAAATGTCAAACAGCCATTAAATGCCAGAAGGCTGAACTACCAGAAAGCACCACAGTTCAGAGTGGAAATGTCTGCAGGAAAACCACACAACAGAAACACGTCACTAAGCTAGTTTTTCAGTAACGTATTGTAATGTTGAATATTGAATATTTATGCCCCCTAAATCTTTAACCTTTAAGAGGATTACAGCATAAATATTGACGTTCACCTCAGCGACCTGCTGCCGAATGACTCATGGTAGAATGAGGCCGTCTTGGTCGGGGTTAAAGAGTTCATTTGCAACTACAACGTCACTGCATCTTCATATGGAGCGGTAGTCTATAGTGAAGTGCTGCTGTGGAGGGGCCTCCTGCTGTTTTGTATTCAAGACACCCAAGCAGAGACTGATTTCACCTGGATGTTACACACAGTGTGGGATCTATTGTATCAGTTCTTTATTACGTTTTCTAATCTTAAGTCTCAGGTGTCATTCAATGTACCTGCCAAATCTGCCTTACAAACGGCTTAATGACGGCCTTTGAGCACTGGAAAATCCTTGGCCCCCTAGTAACAGTGAATTAAAGTGAACTGTTCTTGTCGTGGCTTAGATCGTCCCCTGATTCTGACCTGCCCAGTGTCGCTGAATAAGTGTCTTTAAATGAGACTTACCTTCTGTCTCTCAGTAAACAACAACCTGAGCTTTCCGCAGATTAAGAGTTAAACCTGGAGGAGTTATTCATGTATCTGGTTTGACTCTGAGCAATGTTTCATTGGTTTAAAACTTTATGATTAGCGTCTTCTGATGTTTGTTTTTGCCTGAATAAGTGCTCTTGCAAAGGACCTTGTAGTTTCCTTAGTTAATCTTCTCTGCACTTTTTGTCTATGTGTACAGTGTGCACAGTATGGATTGGACAGGCCTCCTTGTATTGTAGAATTTACAGAAGGTATCAGTATATGTAGGCATCAGTGGATGTCAGGAATCAAAATACAAAATGTTCGAACACTTTTTTGCTTTTCTTAAAATATGAGTGAACATTATGGCTAAAAGAAAACATAAGTAAAGGGTGAAAGTCCATATTTTTATAAAAGTCTTCTTTCAGGATAAAATTTGAATCGGATGAAACGCACGAATAGTAGATTTTCTCAGTGACTCTAAATTAATTTGTGTGCTTCTGTGAAACACAATGTTACCACAGTCTTTCTCTCTGTTTCTCTCTCTCTTTACGTATGACAACATGTGTTCCTGGGGTTGGGATACATGACCTGAGAGATGCTGAAGGGAGGGCCGTCTCATACCAAACATTCCTCTGCTTTATAAATAAATACACTTTAGACACAAGCTCTCATGTTACACCGGCTTCATACTAATTTATACTTTGTCTCTATTTTTCAGCAAATCTGTTCAATCAAAAGTGGAAAACATTCTTGTGAGTATTCCTGACATGTTTTTAACATACAAATCCCAATTTTAATAAAACCTTTTTTATTTTAAGATTGTAATTTCTTTGTGGTTCTAGTATGTAGAGCTGAAAGTCTATTGTTTCCTGAGGGGGGTTATTTCCTTCCTTCAAAGAACAACAGTAAATTTGTCCGCAGCAGCTTTTTAAATCAACCTGTAAAAGTCATGTCTAAGGCCAGACAACTGTTCTGAGCTACTGACGTCTGCTGGTTGGTCAGGGCTCGACGAGATCAATTATTACTCTTTGCATTTAAAATGTTGAAACCTCAAAGGTTTAAGATTTGTAAAACTATCCCAGAGCCTAGGAAAGTTTCTTTTACACAGGATGGCAGCTCAGTGTAAAGTCTGTAGGACGGACCGGCGGGTTCAGGTAGGGATGTGCAGTGAACCTCTATGAATGATGACAACCAGGGATTAACCTCTGACAGCAGCCTCGTGGATAGGTCAAATATGCTTTCAGGAAACCAGCGTCATATAGTTGTCTCCTCTTTGATTGGAGTATAAATCAGGATGTTGTGTCCCCCAAAGGTTATTTTGCTAATCAAAATAGTTGCCAGTTCATTTTCTTTTGCTCAACTTATCAATAAATTGACTAATCATTGCAGCCCTGCTGGTCTCAGTCAATTGTATGACAATCTGCCTGTTACATTTTGATATTCCTTCCTGTGTACACATTGAAGGACACTAAAACCATTTTGAATTTTGAACAGTAATTTGCTTTTAGAAAATAACTTGCAGCTGCCTGAAGAGAGTGACAGTCATTGTTAAAGCTAATGGGAGCTGTAGCCTACATGTTGAATAGTAGAGAAATAATGCCAAAGCTTTGCTGAAATTATGGTGAATACAGAGTGTATTAGCAAGTGCAGTTGTAGATACCTTTTAACTTTAGAATATACCAGTTTCAAGTTTCGGCTTTTAATAAAAGAAACCCTCAATGCCAAAAATACGTTGTGGAGCCAAGGCTAGTAGAAGTTGGCCGGGTCTTTGGTTGTCCTCGTGATATTCTATGTATAATGTGTGACGTAATGTTGTTAATACAGACTGGTTCATCTACCCTCATCCCTGCCGTCCCTTAAAAAAAAGAAAGATAAAAATCTCTTTTGACCTCTTGTTGTCTCATGTCAATAGCAAAAATCTTGAATAAAAAATCTTTGCAAGTTATATCCAATCAACTATTTATGATTCACATAAAGATGTTGTTGAAATCAGCATTTCTCCACAGTTTAATAAAAAGCATTGCATTGAATTGATAATATGTTGAATCATCTTTAACAATTAGCAAAGATGGAGTCCCTGCTGGTTGTCCCTGGCAACCTCACATTGGCCAAGAATAGTATAAGTTAGAGTTATAGCATAATTCCTCATAAAACTTTCATAAAACAAATTTCTTGTCCATATTAAACAGAAATATATAACAATAATAACTATATAATATAATAATTATTGAGCTTTAGAGGTGCTGGTAGGAGGATTTTGTTACCTTTGGGCAGAGGCAGGGTAGCTGTTTCCTCCCTCTCTCCTGTAATTGACCATCAATTGAACATCTTAAATATTGATGTATCTAACAGGCATATGAGGTACAAAAATGGAACAAATTGAATCCACTACCCTAGGTGACAAAACCACTGCATAATTTGTCAGGAATTGTCTACTTCATAGTGTACAAAGCTGCATAAATTATGATTCTTACTATCAACTACTAAAATCTACACTGCACGCGTGTTTGCTCGCTTGTAATCTGGTTAATCTTTGTTTCAAGGTAAAGTGAGTTGAACGGTGACAGGAGGTCACTGTGCAGAGCTGATGACACAGTAACATACAGGCACCGACAGTTCAAGTCAACAGAGTAGGAAGTGAGTCACAATAAAAAGGCCAATGATGTCTTCTATTGCATTTTAAATGCAGCCCACAGATCCAACATATTGCCTGAGATGTATTCCTCCATGTCTGTTAGCCATGAGTGATCAGTGGTTCCCTAACAACAAAGAAGTTAATCTGAGAAGAAGAGCAGCATAAGGTTTATTCTTAGGAGCCAATTGAAAGGGTGAATATATATATATCATATACAGTATATGAGTGAAGATATGTGTTGGCAGTGTGTGGATGTGTGTCTGTACACTCACTGTCCCTGAGAGAAGGGTTAACAGCAGGAAATCTAGTTCAGCTTACAAGCTACCCCGCTCTGCAGAATCCTGTCTGTCTCTGTGTGTCTGTCTGCAGCCATATACACTGTGTGCACTGTGTGCACATGCTTATATGTCGCAACTGTATGACTGCAGGCAGTATATTTATGTTTCATACCTCTGCACTGCTTGGCTAAGTCACGCAAAGGAAAACTTGTGTTCATGCTCCTCACTCTTAGCCCCGGTGCTTCACTGTGTGTATGTTTATGATATACAGTGTCTTGGTCTCATCAGACTATTGAGGCTTCTTCCAGCTGACATAGTCTCCCACGTGCCTCCGGGCAAACTATAGCTGAGGTGTCATGTGAGGCAACTGGTGAAGTACCCGTCCAACAGCTGTGTGCACCGTCTCTCCATTCTCAGCCTCTGAGGTCTCTTGGTGGCCTCCCTTTCTAGCCTCCTTCTTGCACGCTCACTTTATGAGGATGGCCTGCGGTAGGCAGATTTCAGATGTGCCACACTCTTTCCATTTCTTAATGATTTAAGATGGACAGAGAGGATTAAAATATATGCAGCAGAACCAGAAATATTGTCTTTTTTTAAAATTCCATTCATTCTTCTTGCTTGTCAGTCTTCCTTTGTCTTCTTTATTAAGGCTTAGTCTCAAATACTGATTCACCAAAAGTGTGACCTCCAGATACAACTGTATTTATAATACAATCAAAAAAAACCTCTTGACCACACACAGTTGATCTCCATTTAAGTAATTATTTGATTTGTAAAACCATTTGATGTGATGTGAGTTCTTTGTATTTTATCTTCGTAATTAATGTAATGTAATGTAATTTAAATCACTTTGTAGAGATCTGTTTTCTTTTATCTTACTTTGAGATTAAATAAGTTTTTCTGTTGATCAGTTTAAATCTACTTTACCATAAACCACCATAAATCTACTTTATATACTTACAAAGGGGGTGAATACTTTTTATAGGCACAGTGTATGTGACTGAATTCACTCCCACAGGGTTAGAGTATTGCTTCAACACTGTTCTCTGCTGCCATCTAATCCAGCAGAATTTAAACTGCTCCTTCACGCTCTCATCTTTCTTTCTCCATTTCGAAGAATGTATTTAGAAGAGCTGAAGACTGCTTGTAGCTCACGGCCATGCTGAGGAAGTGTAGTTAGTACAGTCTAGGCGTGTCTGTGTGTCGTGTGCTGAGTATGAATGAATGCGAGTGAGGGGTGACCATGCAAGAACCAAAATGTGCAGGCATGATCTAGACTCTAGAGTATACGGTGTGTTGTGTTAAATGCTACTAAGTCTGTTGATTCATGGCCACTAGGTTTGCTGGTTGGAATATCATGCATGTGCATTAAAAGTTTTTCAGTGTTTTCTATTTAAATGAATCATATGTTTGTATTTTATTATCATATTTATCTGTTGCAGAGGATGGGTCAGGATCATAGCTTGACTTAACTATAAAAAAAGGCAAATGTGGTGTTGGGTCTTTGAGAGCAAATTATTTAACAAGTCTACGGCCTTTGAACTACATGCTAACATAAGGTAACATGCTCACATTAACAAGGTTAACATACAGATGTTTAGCAGGTCTAAACATTACCATGTTCACCATTTTAGTTTAGCCAGTTAGCTAACATTAGCTAACTAGCACAAACTACAACTGAGATTTGTTGGAAGTCATTAGTTTTGCTCATAAACCAAATGGACAAATTAAAATGATGAGGTGATGGTTGCACTAGAGAAAAAGTCAGAGGATCACCAAAGTCAGTAAGATTCATCCTGTGAGGACCACGAATGTCTGTACAAACTTTATTGGCAATCAATGAAATAGTTGTTGGGATACTTCAATCTGCACCACAGTGGTGGACTAACCGATACGATAACCTTCAGCCTTTTTTATACCCTTCACTATTATAAACTATCCAAATATCACTCCCACTTTCAGCATATATGTGCTCTGCATGTGTAATAAGTCTACCTCTACTTTTAAATCCATGGCAGGAAACTACTCTGCTGATGAACAGGAAGGACAAATATTAAAACTCCCTTTTTCGTCCCCTTTTTGTTTCTATAGCAAGATGTCGAGAAGTTATCAGACATTGAAAAACTCTACCTCTACCTCAAATTGCCTTCTGGTCCCAGCAGCAGCACTGACAAGACGTAAGTACAGTATTGTATCGATTTCTGACTGTATTTACAGGAAAATGGACATTTGATTGAATATTTATGAAACAGGAAACATTTTAATCATTAGCCATTGATAGGTTTACTATTGTTTTTAAAAAGTTTATTATGTGAATGATCTAGAAAAAAATAATGTATAAAGAGAGCTTCAATTAGCTTTGATGAATTCTCATGGCTGAGGTTACATTGACTTCTTGTATCTTTTGTCATTTGTCAATCAATAAATCATCCACTTCTTTCCTCAGTGACCAGAGCACCTTGTCATCAAGCCGCACACAGCAGATGCATGCGTTCAGCTGGATCCGCAATTATTTAGAGGAATACCCAGAGACTTCTCTTCCCAAACAGGAGGTCTACGATGAATACAAGTAGGTATTTAAATACGTTTAGTCTAGAGCTGAGACTTTATTGTTACTCTTATAGTTTCTTGTTGAGCTAACTTTTTCAAATTCTAAAGCATAGTCTTCACCATTTATTTGAATATTTATTGATGGTTTTCACCTTTTCAAAATATAACAGCTACTAATGTTTGAGATTCCTTCTCCTCTAAATTGCTGCCGGCTAAAGCGTCAGTATAAATAGATACGGCAGGCATGGGAATCACAGAGAGCAGCATGTGTTGGTAATATTAGAATGGAAAGTCTGAGACAGCCATTGAAATGTTCTGACAGTGTTATGTAACTGTCTTTTTAACTCTACCAGATCAGAAATACAGTGCCCTCCAGAAATATTGGCGCCTTTAGGAGAGACAGGTGAAAAGGCTTTAAAGAGACAAGATGTGCTTCACTTCAAAACAACAAAAACATATTGATTTGTGCAATGAAATGAAACAATCACATTTGTCACAATCTTTTTTGCAGATTTTATTACAACGGATAATGAAATCTTTCTTAGGGAGTTGTTTCATTTCCTTTTAATAGCTTATATTCACGTTTTCCCAGCCATACACTGTTACTTTAAAAACAAACCCAATATATACAGCTTGAGGGTTAAATTAGTCTAAAGGAGACATTTGAAGATTTAAACCCACCCCAACCCCCCACCTGATAAATGTTAGTCCGATATTAACTCTACTCTAGATGTGAGCTCTGTTTCTGGTCACCAACTCTTCACCTGGTTCACCAGCTACTCGCTAACTTTGTCTGTTATCTTGTGCTGAGCAGGTAGTGTACAGGGGAAACTATCAGAGCTTTTTATTTCAATGATTCCTCTGAAAACAACACTGATTAGAGCGGTGAGAGAGAACCAAAAGAGTAAAGATTTTGGCCGTAAATCCAAAACAACGAGCTGAAAGACGCTAAAACACTTTGCTGAGGGAACTGCAGAGTCAGGAAACATTCTCTGTCCATTGATGAACAGCATTATACAAGTAATTTTGTCCATTGTTAATATAAAAATATTCATTAGAGCAGCTTTAATCATTCCAATGAATATTATCACATCAGAACAAAAAGGTAAATTGAATTTTTGAATGGAAAAAGGTTTGAACTTTAAAGACTTTTATCACCTCACATTCAGCAAGGAAGCAAACATTAAGGACTCAGAAGATAATCTGCTGTGTTGCTATGATTTTGATTCATGATTCAAGGCATTTCTTAATACTATATTTTCAATAACACTTATTATGTGTGTTATGTCTTTCAGGAGCTTCTGTGACAATCTGAACTACCACCCACTGAGTGCTGCAGACTTTGGAAAAATGATGAAAAATGTCTTCCCAAACATGAAGGCGCGTCGACTTGGCATGAGAGGAAAATCTAAATATCCTTCAGTGGGATGGATTGTAACAGTCTGGCCTCTGTCTCTGGTCACAGACCATCTGCTGTTGCAGTTCATAAGCTCTCTAAATATAGACGTGAAATGAAATAAAGTCCCCCTCTGCCTCCGAAGCATAATGCAGAGGCCCCTCAGGGGAGTTACTGTGATCTTGACCTTCATGGCGCAATTAGGATTTTTTTTGTGTGTGCAAAAGTTGGTTTATATTCATGACCTGTCTTCAGGTTAATGAAATGATCACTGTGTAAGGTGAGATCATAAGTCATTTATTTTATGGGTTATGATGTGGAGAAATGTAAACTGCTAGTGTCTAAAGAATCCAGGATTGATTTTTATTTATACAGTACTTCCAGTAGCAGCACTAATTAAAATAAACTCTAAAGAACTGGTTGAATATCAACATATTAAACACATGCAAAGTGTCAAATAGTTTTTCACTTCACTACATCAGTTGTTTGAGACATACTGTAGCTACAAGTGACTGCTAGTAAACATTACAACATATACATTGAATTAAGATCTGTCTTCAGAGTTGGAACAGATCATGGCAAAAAGTGTGATTGAGGTGCTTTACAAGGTTCACCCTCCGTCACACACTTATAGTACTACATGTTTGATAAAAAGCCACTGACACAAAGACGCACTGAATAATTTAAGGCTATAAAAGTGAAAAGCTTGAGAAGGGAAGTGTTGGGTGCTGTTTTACATAGAGCCCAGTGTGAGTAGCTGCACCATCAAACGTGCTGCCACAGTCAAATCAGACATAAGCATTTCATCATAGACTGTGACTTAAATACACATGTATTTACACTGCTCTCTCTCTATATAAAGCATTATTGGAGGCACTTGAACTAAGATACAATTTGAAATAAAAAGCATCTGCACATTTTGATTTATGCAAAACGTGCCAGGAAGCTCCCTGACTGAAAAAAATATATGTTGCATAGTTGCATTTGCTTTTCCTATTACTTAATGGTGTCTATATTTAAATGCTGCCATTGTTCTGAGCTTTTAGTTGTCAATAGATGTATTAATTGGTGACCTTTAGTATCGATTAGCTGATAAGCTTATTGTTACAAAAATCGATTGTATCCCCATTTTTTCTGCTCGTGTGCACTGGCTAATTCCTCGTGTATATTACAATTCTCACTTTCACTGCCTGTTCCCTCTGTTGGACATGAGAGGGTGAAATGTTGATGCGCTGCCACACTGTCCATATTATACTCTATATCGACAGCATATGTTCATTTTCTGGAATTGTGTTCTTGACCTTAACACCGGCTTACATACTGCTACAGTGGACTAAGGAAGAGGCCATTTGTCCACATGCCATCTTTACCCACTCTGGATCTCCATAAAACTGGGGATGGAGTAAGCACATTTACATCTTTCCTTTTCAATATTTCCCTTTGTATTGTGACTCCATTATTGTCACTGTCCTCATGTGAGTGTGTAATACTGTGTATATAACCGCATATCTCCTGTGTGTAGCTCCAGTCTGATGTCCTAGAGTCACCGGGCCAGCTCAGCAGCATAAAGGAGGATGTGCGATTTGCAGCCTGTGATCTGGTGTGTGAGTGGGCCCAGAAGGTGCTGAAACTCCAGTTTGATGCCGTGGAAGACTTGGCTCGCTTCCTAATCGACAGCCATTACATCAGCAACAAGTCTTTGGCAGCTCTCACTATTACAACCACAGCAGCAACAGGTAAGGCAGTTTATGTCTGTGTCATGCCTCCTGTGTAAAAACAGATCAACAGTGGCATCTGGTGGCAGTTGTCTGTTACTGCTCTTTTTTATTAGTCTGCTTGTGTTTTTCGTGACCGCAGCTTTATTTTTGGGCTCAAGTACCTGAACCTTTTACAGGTTTATTTGAGTACTCTGGTCAAAGACACTTTTAAACATACATGTACAGGCTTCTGCATAATGGAACAAGTTACCAAACTGTATTAAAGAATCAACACCTTTTAAAAATAAATGCATTTGCTCCTAAAGCAGAAAATATGACTGACTATACACCTTTCAATTTTCATTCATTTTGTGTATTCTTGTGGTCTTAAATGTTGTATTATTGTCATTATTAGTTCTCATTTCTCTGCCCTTGTTTTAGTTTGTTTGTCTTATATGTGGTCTTTTGAATCATAATATTGGTGATTATGTGTTGTTATTAATTTGGTTGTGTTGTATTAGCTCAGTTTTAAATTTTTTATCTTTTGGACATTCATTATTGTGTTTTCTATTTGGACATTTTGAATGAGTGGATCCCAATTAGCAATTGCTGTGACAGAAGCTAATGGGGACCGAAATAAACAATAAGTTAAGGTGTTGTCTAATGATCAAACCCCACTGTAGATGTAACTCAAGCGTATACATGTGCATATTATGATGATGAGGTTATCACAGTAGCATGATGCATATCTAAATGCCCCTGTTTCCTTCCCTTAGAGGTAAATACTCCACAGACACTCTCAGCATTCGTCCCCACTGCTGAGGCTCTCTCCTTCCAGCCTCATGTGACAAGCCTGTCCTCACCTTCTGTCGATGCAAAGCAGCAGCTCCAGAGGAAGATCCAGAGGAAACAACAAGAACGGAGGCTGCACTCTCCTTTACCTGAAGAGGGACACACTAAGAGGGCAGATGACGGTGTACCTTGTGCCAGCCCAACCTCTCCGTCACCTCAGCCAACCATCGGCATTGTGGTTGCTGCTGTCCCGAGCCCCATCACAGTAAGAAAGTCTTTGTGTAGATTACACTTTCAACTTAAAGTAGTATAAAAACCCAATTTACATCCAAAATCACCCATTTTTTAAATTTAACATAAATTAACTAGTAGTTCTTTAGTAATGATGAGTTCACTCTGAGTGGTACACCATCATTTCATACTGAATGTACTGACATCAAGCAAATAATCAGACTAATGCAAATTACGATATAAATTACAGCTCTCATTTTCTGTTTAATAACTGAACTAATTCCAACATTAATGGAATGAGTCAATGATATTTGTTAGTTTAGTTTCTCAACATTTCAGTGAGTGTCTATTTGTAGACATTTAGAAAACACATCTATGTACTATCTGCTTAAATGTACATACAAAAAGGAAATGGTTTCTCCATTTTGCACAAAACATAGGCTGTATTTTGCCACAAAACTACACAGATGTAAAACACTGCATCAACATGGTTATTATATTCACAATACTATGGCACTTCAGGTGTCTATCATCAAATTATGTATTGTTTTAACAAGTTAGATTTTCAGATTTTTAATACCTGTCATATGACAATGGATAATATTCCTGAATAGCCATCCTGTCCTGAAAATAATACGTGTCCTGCCTTGGTGATGGACTAGTAGTGACTAAAGAGGCCAAAACAGCGTTCGTTTCACAGATTTATTTATTTATTATGATTTTATTTATACAAACAGAGAGTTGAATTAGAACATTACTTTTTGACAACAACTTAAAAATTACTTTCTGATTGGCCTTTCCTTTCTGCAGGTACAGAGGAGCAGGCAGCTGATGTCCCCCAGTCCAGTGGGAACAGTAGAGAGCAAAGTGCTGCCTGTTAACTTCCAAATGGTGACCCAGCAGGTTCAGGCTGTGAAACAAAGCCCCAAAACCCCGCAAAATATTCTAGCCAGTCCTGTGGGGGAACGGTCTGCTCGGCAGCGCTATGCGCAAATTCTGCCCAAACCGTCGGCCACGACTGCTATCACTTTGTGCTCGCCCTCCACCATGATCATCAGCAACAGCCCCATTAAGACCATGATGACTACATGTCACGTCAGCCCAGTCAGTTTGGTCAAGATGACAGCTGTATCACTTGCACCCAGCAGCACCACCACCACCAGTTCCCTCACAAACGCCACTCTGCGGCCGGCATCTGCAGGCATTAACAGTTCTGCGGCTGTAGAAGACATCAGTTACAATCAAAGCATGAGGAGCACCTCTGCAGTCCCCATTCTGGCCCCGGTGGCCAGGCTGGGACAGGCTACTAACACCTACAACATCGATGTTGAAATGGAAGTTGAAACTATACATAAAAACAGCCAAATGCAAAACCCTAGCAGTCTAGATGTGACTCAAGGAACACTGGCAAATAGGGCTGGAGGGGCTGTACAGAGGGCTGCCAGTGTGCCCATACCTCAGACTAGAGGCTTCCTGGGTCTGGAGGAAACATCCAGCACTAATTGCAACGGAAAGTTCTCCTCAAGCACTAACACTGTGGCACTAACACTGTGTAACCCTGTCGAAAGCAGCAATAATGGTGCTAATAATACAAGCACTTTGCACTTAACTCCCTTCACTCAGAACACCAGCGCTGTTTCTTTATTGAACACCAGTAGAGCACCTTCATTTGGGGAAAGCAGCACTGTATCATCAGCAAAGGATTGTTGCTTGTCCACTAAGAGCCTCAGGAAACGCTCGGGCCTCAGTCCAGACCATTCGCCAGTCAAAAGGGCTTTTTTGACCCAGCAGCCAGTAGAGAGCACTGCTGGTCTTGGATATGGGATTAGAAATGTGGTTGGTAGCGTCCCCAGGCCAGGAGCTCCAGCTAGACCTGAAAGTGCGCCAGCTACCAGGGAGGTAGAGACGAAAATGAACTTGGCCACTCAAGTTCACGCACTCTGCACTCCCTCTTTCAGAGCCAGTGGCTTCTACTCTGTTGCCAAAACACAGAGCTCAATGCAGAGGAAAAACACATCCTCTGTTATGGAAACTAGCACCTCAGTCAGTCACCCATTAATACAGCAACAGCAGGCGCACACAATGGCTAACATGCATGCCATACCTAACCTACAAAAACACTCAAGTGTGAGTGATGTTAGGAGTTCAAACATGACCACAGGGAGTCTGGAAGGAGCTCAACAGCTGACCTACAAACAGTCCAACCCTGCTACTGAACTAGACTATTTCAATCAAGCTTCATCGTCGAGCCAGCTCCCTATGCAGACGGATATAGACTACTTTCCCTTTGATGATGACGTGACACAGGACAGCATTGTAGAGGAGCTGGTGCAGATGGAAGAGCAGATGAAATTTAACAACCTGCAGGAGTTTGGAGGCTGTGTCACGCTGCAAGGCCAACAGGCTGTGATGCCAGGCAACATAATGTCCACCAATCAGACCATGACTGCCTTCTATCATGCTGCAAACAGCCACAGCAACCCAATCCAAACTCCAACACCGACGCCCACTCCCACTCCCACATCGGAAATGATGGGAGGAGCCCAAGGCCTCAGCGGAGAGAGCCCCTGCTCCTGCATGGCCTCCACCACCCCAGTGGACAGCGCACTGGGAAGCAGTCGTCACACCCCAGTTGGCACTCCACACTCCAACTGCAGCAGCACTGTGCCTCCCAGTCCAGTGGAGTGCAGGAACCCGTTTGCATTTACACCCATCAACTCCAGCATCACTGGTTTCCATGACGGCAGCACCGTCTCCAGCAGCCCTGTCAAGCCCATGCAGAGACCGATGGCCACCCACCCAGACAAGACCAGGCTGGAGTGGATGAACAACAGTTACAGCAGCAGCGGGAGCTTAAACAAGTCAAACAGTGGAATGGGAATCCTCCCCAGCTATCAAGGCCTGATAGGTGACCAGTTTCAAAAACCTCACGCCTTCGCCGTCCCTCATGCGCGGCACCACGACAGCCATTTTGGCCGCTTGACACCCATCTCGCCTGTGCAGCAACAGGTAGCTAACATGGCTAACATGGCTAACATGGCCAAGCAGGAGGGTTTTGCCGTGCCTGCCCCTCTTGATAACAAAGCCACCAACACACCTGCTACGACTTTTCGATGCCGCAGTGTGAGCCCCGCTGTGCATCAGAGGAATTTGGGTGGAAACACAGTAAACGTTCCCCATATCCCTCGTTCAGTAGTGTCTCCCTTTAACTCTCCTGTGACGCCTGAGGTGTTAAACATCTTTGCAAACAGCCAGACAAATCTTGGGGTGAGCAGTATGGCTCAGAGGAGCCATTCTGTGCCGCTCAATGTCATGATGCAAACTGAGGTCGTGGCCACGCCGGGCCAACACAGCAACAACAAAAACATCACCAGTGTCCTTCTGAACAAGCTGGATGGGGATGATGACACTGTTCAGCTTCTGGGTATCAATAATTTCCCCTCCAGCTACACTGCACGTATGAACCTCACCCAGATCCTGGAGTCCGAGCCCAACTTTTCCTGCAGTGGCAACCACCTCAGCCTGATGACCTCTGACCCCACCAGCAAACTGCAGAGGCCAAATTTCCTCATCGAAAATGCTATTAACGAACAAATGATTCTCTCAGCAGGTGAGAGCTGTGCGCACTCAGCTTCTGGAGAGCAGCATCGACAACAGGCTCCGTCTAAGTTGTTAGCTTTGAGCTCACAGCAGCATCAAGGAGAACTACAGCAGCATCACCAGCAGCTGGATTTCAGCAGCACTGTGAAAGACCTCCTGACAGACAACAGCCTTACTGCTGGCAGCCAGCTCATGGAGCAGGTGTCAGAGCTAACTGCAGGCGGGGCAGATTTCCCTTGTGAAATCAGAATGACATCGGAGCTCTCCAGCAGCATCAATGACCTTAACGCATTGGACACAAACCTGCTGTTTGACCCCAACCAGCAACAAGCGCAGTATCACAATGCTGCTGCGGAGGAGTTGGTGAATGATCCGCTGTTTCAGCAAATTACCAGCGAGGCTGCGCATTCGAGTGGACTCGACTGGCTAGAGAGCAAAGATCATCCGACTGTTGGGTTGATGGGTTGAGTATAAAGCTTCTTTTTTTTTTTTTATCATGTTGAACATGTTAATCTGCGGTTGCTGTTTGTTTTATTTATTTTCAGGCATTTACACTTTATAATGCAACACTGGACACATTGAGGTTTGTCCGGTTTAAGTGCCAGGCTGAACTGCAATGATGCTGCAACACTCTGATTAAAATGCTGGTCATTTCTCTTTAATCAGAGAACATCGCCTCACGTTGTTTGATAAAAGGTTACTGAACAAGAAAAGAAACCCCAATCCTAATTATAACAGAATCATGGATTACTCAGTGTAAAGAAATGTGGAACTCAATGAAACAAGATTATTAATAACATGCCTTCTACACGAATATTTCTTTACACCATTGTGTCTAAATCTTGGCAACTGCAGGCATTCTCTAATTAAAGCATAAGGTACGATTCATATTTATTGCTAAACTAATATTAATATGTAACAAAAGAAACATTTGTGTGTGATGTAGATTCACATAAATAAAAGGAGTATCACAAGTCTTCTTTGTAGGAGCTTTGGGTGTCATTCTGGTTTCAGGGCATTTTCTTTATCTGAATATATTAAAACAAGAACAATGTTTAAAAGTTTACACAGTTTATAAAAATATAATTTAATGACAAAAACATAGAACCAAATTCATAAAATAATTAATTTAAAAATCAATTAAATATATTCCTATTATCTGTAATTTCTGGTGATATGCTAATAATCAGAAATGCAATAGTGTTACTTCCTTTACGGATGGTTCATTTTGAATGAATACATGAAGATTATCTGTTCATACTTTAAATGTCCCAGAGCCATAAAAGGAAGTGATAAATGTCTAAAAACAGTCGTTTTCAAAGTTGTAAAATCCATGTGGTTATCATATCCACACTTTCAAGCGTTGTTATTCTTTTATAAAAAGCCTTTCTGACAATCATCAGAGACACTGAGCCTATAAATTTAAAGAGCAAAGTCAACCTCTCATCTCTTAATCAGCACGAGAATCCAACGCCTGTGCTGTAGGCAGAGCGCAGACAACTTGAAGAGGAAGAAGATCAATAATATAATTAGGTCTCTTTTGCACATTGTTTTGTTTTTTAAACCCACATTTTTGCTAACGTTTGAAAAAAAGTAATTGTATTGTATAATCTTAACTATAAAGTTTTAGAATCTCTAATTAATGCCTTTAATTTAGTTATCTTAGTGGTTCTCAGTTGTTTAGTGTCCTCTGTCCTGCAACAATGCCCATAAAAATAGCTTTTAACTATGCATCCATGTCACACAGAGCATTGTGGAGGATTGTTGTAGTGCTATGTACAGCATGAAAGGTGCTCATCAAACAAGCTGCGAAAGACAAGGGCTCAACCACTAAAAAGGGATGACATTTATAAAAACAACAATTTACCGCACTTTTAAAGTATCAATCTTGTATAAAAGAATTATGCAATGGTGAAAATATAATGAAATTATAGCCATTTTCCTTAGCACTCCAGACATTATCTGGATTGTGTGCAAATTACTCTTTTGAGTTGAAGATGAAGGTTTTCATCTAAAAATGACAATGATTTTGAGAAGTTTACACTTTATTTCTAAAGTTAGTAGCAGCAAGAACTTGGAACAAGTTTAGTTTTCTAATGTAGTGCTTATCCTACAGCACTGACAATCTGTAATATTTGTGTTTTGTTACATAAATGCACTGTGTTTGATTTGGATGAGTGAGGAGTATTTGTCACTGCATGCCCTGAGGTGTAACAGCTATTCACCAATCAAATGTGAAAGTCTGGCTTTATACTGGTGATGAGCTATGTGTAAAGAAGGCTTGCAACCACAGATGAGATGAGACTCAGGTGCTGCTTAGGGCTTTATGTCCATACCAAAGACTAATGTTTAAATACAACTTGCAATAACATGCACTAAGATCTCGGGTGTGTAAGATACATCTCCTACGTAAGGGACATCATGAGTTATGTTTGATAACAGCCATATAAACCTACACCGATCAGCCATAACATTATGACCACCTGCTTAATATTGTGTAGTTCCCTCTTTTGCCACCAAAACAGTCCTGACCCGTCGAGGCATGGACTCCACTAGACCTCTGAAGGTGTGCT
>JAVQJD010099147.1:0-13905 GCA_036023655.1 Nannoperca australis | reverse complement strand
TGTCGGGAATGCAGTCTAATGTGCTTCTGTGAAACGAGGTTACACAAGGACATCCCAGATAACAACATGTCCATCGAGGGCTTCCTGACTGTTCGTGCCGACAGACAGCTGAGGAGACTCCACTCCGGGAAGGCTGCAGGACCTGACGGTGCCTGTGCCTCTCACCTTTGTGGAGTACTGCAGCATGTCTTCAGCATGAACCTGAGTCTGCAGAGGGTCCCTGTGCTGTGGAAGACTTCCTGCCTAGTTCCTGTTCCAAGACTCCACGCCCCAGTGGAGCCAAGGACTACAGACCTGTGGCACTGACCTCCCACATCATAAAGGCTCTGGAAAGACTCGTCCTGGAGCAGCTCCGGCCCCTGGTCCAAACATATTCGGACCCTGCCTCTACACCTCTACACCCTGTATTTTCTACTGTTTATTTATTTTTTTTTTAATAACTTTATTGAGCATTGTAACTGTATCAAAAAGCAATTTCCCTTCTGGGATTAATAAAGTATTTCTGATATTAATATATTTTATATTGGTTATATTTGTTATATTTAGTTTAGTTTAGTAGTCACGCACACACACACACACACACACACACACACACACACACACACACACACACACACACACACAGACTTGTTTATCTTTGAATTGCTTGTGGGCGGAGCCTAACTTGATTCTAAGATCAAAGGACAGAATGGAATGTGACATGTCACACAACATTCACTACTACTAGTACTATTACTACCTGCAGCGATAAACAGAGGCCCGTATCTCTTTCATTTAACTGATTCACTGATTTAAGATTCACTTAAGTCAATTTCAAAAATGGATACAAATTCAAAAGAATACCTGCAGTGGAAAATAACCAAACAAGAAGAAATACATAACGCAATGACGAAGTCCTGGTCAGAGGAAATGATTCATTACAGAGGGATGGTGCAGAGTCTGAAAAAACAACATGAGGCTCTCCAGGCAGAGGTGGAAGCTGCAAAGATGAGGGAGAGTGAACTAATGCAAGAAATCAAGATCCACAAGATTAACATAGAGAAGCAGTTCAACGAAACTGTTGCCTTGGAAAAATCGTTGGAGATCAGGAAAAAAAAACATAGCGCAATCCTGGAAAAACTCCATCAACAGCTAACTAATGCTAACGAAGACCACGAGAAAGCTTTAGGAGAACTGAAACAGCAGCATCAAGATATTAAATCAAGCATGCAAGCAGACTTTGACAATGTTCTGGCACAGCATCGTGAAACAACAGACAGTCAATTTAAGGATCAGGAACAAAGACATAAGTGCGAGGTAGAAAAAAATAAGAATGATTACTATCAGAAGGAGGAGGAGTACAAAACTGCGGTGGAGAGCTTGCAAAAAGAGCTTAAAGAAAGAGTACAAGAAACAAGAAGACGTGAAAAAAAAGAAACAGAAACAAAAGATGCTCTGAGATATGAAAATCTTCTCATATGCAAAGGCCTTGAAATGAAAGTTGAGGAGTTATGTAAGACAAATACGGAGCTAAAGAATAGAGAAGACCTTACTAGTACGGTGTGTGCCTTAGAGAACACTGTCAAAATAAAAGACAGTAAAATAAAAATTAAAAATCGGGACATAGCTGGTTTAAAGAATGAGAAGAAAGAAGTACAAGAACACCTGGATAGAGAAAAGGCCAACAGTGCTATGTTATTTGTTAAATTAGACGAAATGAAGGACAACAACAACAATCTAGAGGAAGAAAATAGGCAGATGCACAAGAAGTACAAAGAAGCAACAGATGAGCTAAATAAGGCCAAAAGACAAATTGGTGACATGACTGACAAAATAAACATTCTGAAAAGTAAAGTCAAGGGAACTGAGCCATCCTTGAAATGCCTGAGGGACAGGATTCATAAATTAGAAACATATCAGAAAAGATTTAAGAGTGATTTACATTCATGCTTGTCTGTTATCACTGAGCCCAAGAAATTAAAAAGCAAAGTCATGATTCTCAAAAGATGCTACTTAGACGACGAAGAGCAAGTGGTGATGAATGAAGACACTAAGATTGCGTATCAACATCAGATAGATTGTCTCAAGAAAAAGACAGCTAGCTGTTTAAGAATCAACGAGGTTCAATCCAGGTCAATGAAAAATGTTCAAAGGCAGCTTGAGGAAAAAGAAAAGCAATTATACAAGGCGACAAACATGCATGTCAAATTACAGAATGAAAAGATTATAGAGGAGCACAACTTAAAAATAAAGCTTAACGAGCTTCAAAAGGCAAAACAGCCAATAAAGAAGATAACATCTTGGATTAAAAAAAAAATCTTTAGAAATCCCCAAACTGCCCCAGGGGTTGCACAGGAACCACTATCCCTCAACCCACTATACTGCCTAGATGAAGATATCAAGTCATTCGTGGATGACTGTACAGATGAGATTGCATCATCATCTTGGCCAGACCCTTTAACGGATGACAGTATCATACATGTGAAGCCATTTGTGGACGATGGTCTACCACCAGTTTAAATCTAAAACTGTAAACCGCCTCCAGTCAAGAAATTCCTCACTCTCCATTGACGCGTGACACCATAACAGCATGAACATGAAAACAACCTCCTCAGAACCACAGTACGTCGGTGTTAAGCACTGTGAAGAGTCTTTGTGTTCTCCCTGTGGTTGCATGGGTTTACTCCGAGTGCTTCGGTTTCCCCCACATTCAAAAATGATATTTGGGAAAATTGGAAACTAGTTTGCTCACAAAAACATGGCCAAAATTAAATTACAGATATCATAATGGGTTTACTCCGAGTGCTTCGGTTTCCCCCACATTCAAAAACGATATTTGGACAAATTGGAAACTAGTTTGCTCACAAAAACATGGCCAAATATAAATTACAAATGTCATAATAAACAATCAAGCATAATAAAAAATAAACATAAATGAAATAAAATTGAAGCTCAAAATTTTCTGTCTTTTCTGTATTTGCAGCACTTGTGTGATTATTCAATTCAATTTTATTTATATAGCGCTATATCATAACAAAGTTATCTCAGGGCACTCAGTCACATGGAGCCGGTCGAGACCAACTTCCACACACACAAAGACCCAACATTCCCACCATGAGCAAGCACTAGGCGACAACGGCAAGGAAAAACTCCCTTTTAACAGGTTAATGTCCATCTGTTAGTGTTTTATGGAAAGTATGTAGAGTGTTTTTGGTATCACACCCTTTCTGCTTTTTAGGGATGCAAGACAATTTGTCAGATGCAAATAATGCTGTGTTCATGTTCCATGGGGAAAATGTTAGAAAAGGTTCAAAGCAACATCTTGTGTTCCGGTTAGATTTGGTTATACTGTAAAAACACCTCATAGTGTGGATATTCCTGATAAAAGACCTCATCAAAGCATTTAGTGATGATACATGTGAACTCCAATTGAATTATGTAGCGGCATAGTGGTATTAATACCCATAATCTAGTATACACATTTCTGTTTTGGTGATGTCTGAATTAATGGAACTGCTGAGTTTTCTAAAAGTAAAAGAAAATATATGATTTGAAAGCAAAAGTGGAGTGTATTCCCTATCAGGAAGCTTTGCATCATTCATGGATCCTTTGACACTTGATTCATAATTCTGTCCAAAGGTATTGACTGGGCCCCCGAATCCAACCGCATTGTGACATGTGCCTCTGACCGCAACGCCTACGTGTGGACTCTGAAGGATGGCGTGTGGAAGCCCACCCTGGTCCTGGTGCGCATCAACCGTGCAGCCACCTGTGTGAAGTGGTCCCCGCTGGAGAACAAGTTTGCCCTGGGCAGCGGAGCTCGGCTCATCTCTGTCTGCTACTTTGAGAAGGAGAACGACTGGTAATTAATTTGAATCAACAATCATCATCATCAACAATTCAAATTTTGTACAAAATACTCATATTGGTTTTAAAGGATTATTCAAGGAAAGATTATTTTCCTCAATGGTGTCAAAAAGACAGTGATGTCCGTCAGCACATGCAAATGCTGTTTTTCTCCCTTTCAGGTGGCTGAGTAAACACATCAAGAAACCTGTTTGCTCCACCGTCCTGAGTCTGGACTGGCATCCCAACAACGTCCTACTGGCAGCTGGGTCTGCAGACCTGCACTGCAGGTGAGACACCAAAACAACGATGTAAAGGAGGAGA
The DNA here is from genome assembly GCA_036023655.1 of Nannoperca australis. Lineage (NCBI taxonomy): Eukaryota > Metazoa > Chordata > Actinopteri > Centrarchiformes > Percichthyidae > Nannoperca > Nannoperca australis. Next base: position 9,756 of record JAVQJD010099147.1, on the reverse strand, counting down.
AGCAGACTGGAGTCTTAGTTCTACAAACTGATAGCCAGGGCACCACACTTTGGAGCTCCGGTTCATTGTCAGTAAGCAACTGAAACAGTTCACAGTTTCCAGTACAGCATGTGGGAATAAAACTAGATTAAACATCTGCCACCGTGTTTTTCACTCCTCCACTTGTAGAATATGTCTGAAGAATATACCAAGAAGGTCAGATTCTGAGTTTTGGCAGTAAGCTCTTGAGCCCTATTGAGTATGTATTTAGAGTTGTTATAATTTATATTGGTTAGTGCTAGTATTGTATTTATATATTGGAATTCTTTATATCTATATATTTAATATCTGCCATTTTTTCTATTACTTATCTTCCTTATTGGATGTTAATGGTTTTGTACATAAAGGCATTATTTATTTAAATATATCAAAGTATTTTAGTGTATCAGTATCAGCAGGCCCAAACTAACCATAACCCAAACCCAGACCCAAACTAGAACAGATCTCCATGCTGTGCTTTCTCAGGGTTTTCTCAGCCTACATCAAGGACATCGAGGACAAGCCCGGACCCACTGCCTGGGGGGCCAAAATGCCTTTTGGGGAGGTGCTGCTGGAACATAAAGACTGTGGAGGCTGGGTGCACAGCGTCTCCTTCTCCCACAGCGGAGACCAACTGGCCTCGGTGGCCCACAACAGCAGCATCACTGTGATTGATGCTGCCCAGGGGAAGGAGTGAGTACCGCTTCAAAACCCCTTCTTCAGACACTGTGATCAGTAAGATTAGTATTAATATTCAGCTAAAATTAAGATGAGGTATACACTTTATTTTGAGAAAGTGTATTTCACAAATGGATCAATGACTAGATGCCAGTAGTTTCCATTTGCAACCTAAATCAGTTTATTTAGGAAACTCACCAGGCCAGCAGCAACTTTTTCCATTTGTCCACCCAGATTTTGGTCTTTCAGTGGATAAAACAAAAAATGTTTGACTGTACTAAATTTCATGTCACAGATGTCTTTGCACATTATATCACACCACCATCTTTCTCACCTCTGTCCATCCAGAGTAAGCCAGCTGACCACCGACCATCTGCCACTGCTGAGTGTGCTTTATGTCAGCCCCACTGAGATTATAGCTGCGGTAACTACCACCTCTTGTGTGTGTGTGTGTGTGTGTGTGTGTGTGTGTGTGTTTCCAGCCATGGGCGATTAGTTATAGTTAAAAATGGGGGTGCAAGACTATTGACATGCAAGGGGAGGTATGGCAGGAAAAGAGACTGCACTCTTCAGGGAAAATATTACACCAAACTCATATTAACAATTCCTTACGTGTCCGTAAAAACATAAATCTACAAACACAAGCTAAAGAGCATCATATGCTGACAGACTCAATTCGGCATAAATATAATCCTTTTTTTAAATTTATTTCTGTACAAACTTCACATTTTGAATTTTGTCGCCTCAACTCACTACCAGGTTTGCTAGGTGCACAAAAATAAAAATGTCTCACTAAAATAAGCATTGGTTGGTGGATAAGATACACGCCGACCAACTCATAACATTGTTAAGTCACCGTCGTGTGTGACAGAACTTAAGGTGATCACTTTGTGAGTGATAAAGCCACTGTACACTACGTGCTCAGTACCACACAGCAGACACAGTTAGAGACTATCTGGTGAACATAGAGGAGCATTTAGCAGCTAAAGAGACAGATACTTATTTTGCTCTGTGTCTGCTGGATGTGTAGGTAAGCAGCTGTTTTCTAAAGCGTTTGGCGATAATATGTAAATGTAGTGTTTCCTTGCCACTGTCTCCTAGTGCTGCTCATGGTGGGACTGTTGGCTCTCTGTAGATATAAAAAGTAGGTCTCGACCTGCTCTATACATAAAAATGTGAATTCTTATAGAAATTAAGAAAAAAAATTTTAGTAAGTACAATTTTTTTGTACCTAAGTATATAACTGAAGTTTGTTATAGGGACTTTACTGTAATGCAGACAACTATCTTGTCTTCCTGTTGGTCAAGACGTTTCACTAAAAACCACAAATGTGGCACCTCATGGTGGTAACAGAGGAAAGGACAGAGGATCACCAGAGCCATTAGGATTTCCCGTCTGGGACCCATGACATCTGTCCAGTAGATGTTGATATATTTCACAATTTGATGTGCAGGTGTGGGGTAAAGTCAGGGGATCACCAAAGGTCATAAGATTCATGCTCTGTGGTCTGGGACATCTGATCGCTTTCTGATCGCAGTGTTTCCTGCGTGGATTTACAGCTTGCATTAACGTGCCTCAGATAGTGTATCCAGATACAGATCGACCAATTTAAGGATAATGAGGTCCTCAAAATGTAACTCTTGCCCTTTTTGGGGTTGTCAGTTTGCATATGCAGCTTTAAGGACACATCCACTTGAATATATATAGAATTCTTTGTACTTATTTACTGAATCTCTTTTCTGTTAGGGTCATGACTGTTGCCCCTATCAGTTCACCTATAAGGGTCCGGGTAAACTGCAGTTTGTGAAGAAGCTGGACATCCCCAAGCAGAGCTCCAAGGGCAGCATGTCAGCCATGCAACACTTCCGTAACCTGGACAAGAAGGCCACTGAGGAGGACTTCAATGAGCTGGGCACCATTCACCAGAACAGCATCACGTAAGAGCCACTGCTGTTTCCCTTTAATATAGCATCATAGCTTTTACCAAGATATTTCAAATATGTGTTGACAGATTTCAGGGAAAATTTTGTGGAAAAGTTAAGGTTAAAGCAACGTTAAGGTTAAGGCACCAACCATTTGACCGCAAAGCTCCTGGTTTAGGTCGGTTGCATGTCATTAATTCAAATGGCCATGACTGAATGGTCGTGGGTTTGACTCATTTAATTTTGCACAGTTCATCCTTAATATTCCCAAACTGATGAGGGATTTCTACAACAATCATCAGCCAGTCAACATGGTTGTCTATTTCTATATTTGTGTAGTGTATTTTGATGCAAATCATGCAAGTTAAATATTTGTATCAAGAGTTTCTGTTACTAAAAGTCCCCTGCAGCTTTATAGGATTGTGTGACCTTGCAGGAGGTATGTGGTCTCTGACTGCTTTCAACTTACCTGTAGCACTTATAGAGTCTGACCCACTGATCCTCCAAAAAGTCAAGGACTCTGAGGTTTGTTCACTTAGCAGACATGACTCGGCATGTACTTATTTGATGCTGTGCATGTTAAACAGTACAAGTGTGACTCTGGCTGAGCTCTGATTGTCTCCAGAAATCACAGTTAAAACTACGTCTGTGTTCAGCTTTTGTAAGCCTTGTGTGCATATGTCCTGCAGGCAGCTGTGTATTGTATCTGGGCCAAAAGCCAAAGTAGACAAGTACAGCAGTGTGGGTCTGGACGGAGCCATGGTGATCTGGGATTTTAAGGTACATGTCAAACTGTGTCTTAAATACAAAAGAGAAGCTGTAATTAAGTAACTTCACTCTAAGGATTATTGTATTTTAATGCAATCAGCATAAACAGTGACTCTATCATCACATACAATATAGTTATTTGATTCCATTAATGGAAATTGGTGATTTGGAAATATAATGGAGAGTCTGATCAAATATCTTGACATAAATTTCTGACACATAGCAAAATCCATTTGTTGATGAAGACCATGAGATACGGTTAAAAGCTCTGGAAAAAATCTAATAGATGGAACTTGAGTTAAGATGAATTCCAAAGCTATGTTAAGTCATTTAGCACTGGTAATATTGGTAACTGATGTTGTATGAAGAATAAAGCTTTCATGAAAAACGTGTTTTGATGCGTTTTACCTTCATAAAGAGCACAAAAAGTATACCTTCAGTCCATTCATGTTATTCTAATCACAGTTATGGTAAAGCCACTTCAGTCTTCATACATTATTGCAGGTGAACATAGATTTATCTGCTTTCCAAATAGTGAGCAGTGAGAATCCCATAATAAGTAGTTTAGTCAAAATGTACATGCACAAAATGGAATTGGTCCCACTTATAGAGCAAAATGATTTTTAAGTGATGTTTGAGAAAGGTGTTTTATGAATAACGTCATTCAACAGAGCCATGCTAGTCAAAATATAAGATAATAAAATACTTCATGCTGATAACATTCTGAAGGCAGCACTGATTCAAGTACTGAACGTCTTAACTTCATTCTAACATGTTTTGTACTCTTATTGTGCAGCACTGAGACAGTCCTGTCAGTCCCTGAGGCGTCAGAGGGTGAACCAACCAGCACATCCCGTCAACCACTCTTTGGTGGAATATAAGTGCCAGTAAACCTCTGTGCATAAACATGGATCTACTGATGTGCTTTGTGATATTTGTCATTAACTATTTCAATAAATAAAGAGGATATTTGCAGGCCAGACAATGCAGTGCAATGACTTGTTCTTTCACTGAATCACAATTTTCTCATTTTTACTTCCTTTCCTACTGCATATTTAGCCCATGATGTATTTCTGTAGGTTATGACTTCACTGAACAGACACATTAGTGTCATCATAAGTCGCCATGGAGAGTACGACTCAGCTGATTCTGTTCACTTCTGTCGCTACTGCCCTCCTCTGGATCCTTGTTAGAATAACGGTGGAGGAAAGACTCGCGGGGATTTGTGGATTCGATACCTGCCATACAGAAACAAGACAGCCTCAGACTTCTTCAACACAGGATAATGAATCATATAGATGTATTTTAACTGGTCACAGTAGTCGCTTTATTGTGAACACGTTTAAGTACGTTTAATGACAGCGAAAAATATTAAAAGCGTAATAAAAGTCGAACATGGGATCAAGCGGATCTTCTGGTATATTCGGCATTCACAATTAACCCTAACGTTTCTCTGCATTTCCTTCAAGTTGAACATGAATTAGTTGCATCGCACTGCTCCAACAGCTCCACGGTGACGCTGCAATGATAACTAAAGTTATGGCTCGTGACCAGAGGTTCTGTGAACGAGTTTGAACAAAAGACATGTTGCTATATGACTGACTGCATTTTGGCGATAACTACGAAAACATGAAACTGCTGAGTTTGTCCTCATTCTGTTGTCCTCTCACGAGCGTGTCGGGGACAGAACTACATCACATGAATGGACAGACACAAACAAAGCCCACTCCGCCCTGACAGCGAATAAAAACACACTACTGCACGCCTGACCAATCACAATACATGCCAGCGACAACATGGTTTCACTACCCACCAATCGGAAGAGGCTGGGTTGTGACGTATCGCTGTCAGCTGTTCTTGTTTTGCTTCTCGGTTCCCCTTGTTTTCTTCCAGGGCTGGAGAACCGACCTCTGAAAGAATCGCCCTGAAGCGGAATCTGGATTCATTTGTAGCAGAGCAGCCCGCCGGCTCTGCCTCGAGCGCTCACGCACACGCCGCCCGCTCCACATTTCTCCCAGGTTGGAGCCGTCGTCCGCCGACATCGAGCGAAGAGGTGCAGCCGATCCCAGGCCTCCAATCCAGGGTGGAGGGAGGGAAGGAGGTCGCTGGGAATCGGGATGGAGACCGGAGAGGGTGCTGGCGGGCCTGGCGGACCGGACGGACCGGGGATCCGGTTTGGCTGCGCCTCTTTCAACCAAGACTCCACGTAAGCACGCAGGCAGATAACGATTTCTCCCTGTAATTAGACCGATGCACACGGCTTTGCCTTCATATGATGCATTTCGTCACTTAACCTGAACAGAAGAATAAAATGCAATTGTGGACAAACTAATAAGAAAGTCATCTTTTTTCACAAAGACAGCCATACCATCAAACGCAATCAAAGGGCAGATCAATGTCAGTTTACTTGTTATGGGCAGTACTGTGTAATGACCTGTGTGGCTCTGAAGAACCTTTCTATTGTTTTACAAAATAACCCTGATGATGTATAATGTCATTGACTACCTGGAAAGCTGGGTGCTAACAAAAAAAGCTATGGAGTTGCATAATGGGAAATGTAGGAACCTGTAGGCCTTCAAGATTCTGGGAGTCAGGATATCTGTTATAAATTAAGGACTTGGAGTTATTGTTGTTAAGCTAGGTCAGGATGTTTTGGCCTCTGCTGGACAAAAGTCCAGGACTTTTATGTACAGGTTAGGGTTGCTGGGGTAGCCCTGCTTGGAGCTTCCCTGTGTAACCACAGTTGATGAATGTAATAGCAGGTCCAATGGATCAGCAAATCCTGCTCAAGGGCAGGGTAGGCCAAACAGCTGGGATCATTCTAGAGTGTAATACATGTTGCATAGAACTTTACATTGTAAGCAACAACTGCTAAATACCGTTCTTCTTCTTGTTCAGAATTCACTCAGTGACATTCAAGCCACGGGTTCCCTTCTTAAACAAAAACATAAAGACACAAGTACAGAAAGTTGCTTAATGTTTAGTAAGCTGCGCTCATTGCACATTAGACAGGATGTCACACCCAGGACTGCCTCTGATACCTCGCTCAGTGTGTTAAGCTGCTGAGTAATCTAAAGGTTAGAGCAGTATATTGTGAAAGAAAGGGTTGTCTATCTGTCTGTGTGCTTATATGCCCTCACCTAACATATTCATGTCCAGCCCATGTGGCAGTAGCACTTTTCAGACAGCCAAAGAATGCAGACACGTGGATTTTAGCAATCAGATTGCAATCAACTTTTTATTTTAGGGAACAGATCAGAGAGAAAACTGCATGTTTCACACAGTTTGTTCTGCACGGACAGTGGAAATGTGCTGTATTTTCTGCAGGTTTCCGCCAGCTAAGAAACAGGATGAGACAGGACAGGAATGTATAGAACGCACGCTGGGAATGAAGGCACAGTTGGCCTTAAAGAAAATGACTGATCGGTTCAACAGTCTATTTAGACTACAGTTTTAGTGGAGTCAGCACATACTGTGTATGGCTAAATACCTGCAGATAAGAGACAGGAAGTGACAGAATGCTGGTTAGCTTGTTTGACAAGACAAGACAAATAAACATTTAATGAGTGGTCCTGAGGCCTATGACTGCAGGTGAGTATTTGCAAGCGCAGTGAATATGCTTCCTTACTCATGCTGGAAGGGATGAAAAATCCCTTTATTAGATACTTGCTTCCTGCATGACTGGCTTTACCAGTTTGAGAGAATCGGACACTCCAATTTTTTTAGGAACATACATAGAAAATAAAAGTACAGTATCAGTATTACCGTAAAACTAGATTTTGACACAGTTCAAAATCAAGAAATAAAGCAGGACCCATCTTAAGGCACTCATCATTAGTGTGAGTGTTGCAGCGATCAGATCTCTATTATTGACTTCTACTTCTGCATACTTTCATCTACGGAAACCATTTGAATGTCACAACTGTATGCTCTTTAAGGACATTTATGCCTTTATTGAACTACTGTTTATGCTTTTTTAAATTCTTCAACAAATTCATTACAATATAAGTGGATAGGTCGAATTGTGTTCGGCTTTGTGATATCTTCAGCTCTCCTAATGCAATACCATTCCGCCCTCTTCTTTTCAGGCAATGCAGGTCTCCGCTCTTCTCTTTAGGGCTAGGCTTTGTTACAGAGTGTTTAGCAATGCAATGCATCTATCTGATATCAATACAAAACATTTCTTCTTTCAGCCTTTTCAGCCAGTTCCTTTCAGCTCCCGCCTTTGCAGTTTAGCTTCAGCTTTGTTAACAATGTGCTTCAGCACTTCTTTATTGTAGTTCAGCTTCCATTTCTGCCAGCTTTACATTTCATACTGTACATTTACAAAGCTGCACTTTGGACAGGTTGTAGTCAAGGAAAGAGCGACCTGGAACATTTAAATGATATAAATTAAGGACACGTAAAGAAACATCAGACCCAATAATAAAGCCAGTGAAGGGAACTTGACGGGAAAAGGAAACAGAATGGTTGGGAACATGCTTATTTCTGATGTTTTACTAACTTTTCTACTCTTAGTCCTGTTACAACACGTGTGTTCACCTTTTCAGCGGTCCATGACTTCATCTGCTCAAAGACGCTTTTATTTGGTAAAGTTAAAGTTAATTTAACAAACAGGTCGTTTAACAAAAGAATATCTGTTTCAGTCCCTAGTATGAGTCAATGTCCAAAAACAATGGATCCTATATTTCCCATATTGCAGCTCTATAGTGTCTTTCATTAAACTCTCCCTGCCTCCAAAATGCCCACTTCTTTTCAACCTTACACCACCATTGAAATGCATGTAAGGTGTTCTGTGTCAAACAAGTCCAAACCAAGATAACTCTGATGACATCATCAGGAACCTCAACAAAGCGCCTCCAGCCACAGAGAACATTATTACCAGGCAAATCACATGTCACTAATAACAAATGAACTACTGCTTCTACATGACATCTGAGCATTCTCCATGAGCTAAGGAAGACGTAGTTTAAGGCTCCAGGGAAAAGACTGGAAGCTTTATGGATGCTCTCCAGTTGTATTGATGGTAAATATATGTATGTTTGTGTGTGTGTGTGTGTGTGTGTGTGTGTATTGTAGGTCACTGGCTTTGGGAACTAAGACTGGCTACAAGCTGTTCTCTCTGACCATGGTGGAAAAGCTGGACTGTATCCATGAGAGTGGTCAGTATGGAGCTCTGACTCTACACTTTGCATCAGTATCATCTAAAAATCCATCCACATTTAGTGTAGAATTACATCATTTAAGTGTAAAAGTTCTAAACACATGCTGCCGATTTCTTCAGGAAACTGGCTAATCTTATAAGAGTTGATTCAAAGCTAGTACAGTTACATTTTACTCTGAGCTTATCTCACAATGTGATTTAATTCTCAGTTTAGCCATTAAGTGATAACAGCATGAGCACCAGTCATCCATGTGTCCCTGGTGGATCATTGAGTTTGATTCATTCAACTGAGGTGTTGTGTTAGTTCATCTGTCCCAGACTGACGCGTCTGCTCGTGGATGAGCTCACATGTCAGGCCACGTCACATCCAAGGGTTTCCTAAAGGAACACTCAGTTTGTGAAAGACGGTCAAACACTGGTTACCCACAGTCTGTCTAGTGTTCATACTTAATCTGTGTCCATGAAGACTTTCTTTCTTCTGAAGTCTTTCTCTTGCTACGAGTTAACCTTTGAAACTGCTTACCCCATTTAGTTTTTTACTGTGCAACAGAAGTTAACTTATAACTAATACAAAGGGAATAAACACCCCTCACTTTTTGTTAACATTAAAATATACCCATGGTGTGATGAGTCAAAGGGTACAGAGAATTCTTCTTTAAAAGATGTCAAAAGAGTGTGTTTGAATGTCGTAAGTGTTCTACAGAAGCCATCGAGAGTGTGATATATGGTTCCAATCAATAGATACAGTGGGTACGGAAAGTATTCAGACCCCTTTAAATTGTTCACTCTTTGTTTTATTGCAGCCATTTGCTAAAATCAAAAACGTTCATTTTATTTCTCATTAATGTACACTCTGCCCATCTTAACAGAAAAAAACAGAAACACTCATATTTAACTCACATGCTGTCCATTTCTTCTGATCCTCCTTGAGATGGTTCTACTCCTTCATTGGAGTCCAGCTGTGTTTAATTAAACTGATTTGACTTGATTAGGAAAGGCACACACCTGTCTATATAAGACCTTGCAGCTCACAGTGCATGTCAGAGCAAATGAGAATCATGAGGTTGAAGGAACTGCCCAAGGAGCGCAGAGACAGAATTGTGGCAAGGCACAGATCTGGCCAAGGTTACAAAAGAATTTCTGCAGCACTCAAGGTTCCTAAGAGCACAGTGGCCTCCATAATCCTTAAATGGAAGAAGTTTGGGA
>JAVQJD010099146.1:0-30063 GCA_036023655.1 Nannoperca australis | reverse complement strand
AGTAATGGGATTTCTAATTTTGAAATGTTTCTACGTAAAAACAACATTAAATGTTTCAAATATTCATGACCGTTAACTACACGTGGGCTACATAGATTTTGAGCTTCCGTTCTCCTTATTTAGGTGCTGCACAATTCGTCGCGTGCATAATTAATCCAATCCAATCAACTACTGGAAAATATTTCCCCCACAATGAAAGTAAAAACGATGCAGCCTATCAGCTCCTAGGGAGCAATAGCCTAATCGTGTGAATGAAAATAACCCGAGTCCTTCTCTAATCCCTGCCTCTCCTTTTTTTATCTCAGGATTCAGACCAGTCGGAGCAGTATGGAGCTGTGAGCCTGCAAACCAGCACGATGCGTCCGACGTCCCGTCAACACTGAGCTGTAGCGCCTACTTTCTTCATTAGTAGTTTAGCTGCATAGTTTTTAGCAGCTTGCAGCAGAAAAAATGATTCGACATTTCACTGCTGCTTTTTGTTTGGCTTTAGCTTTTCTTCCTCTGCTGAGCAGTTCGTGTCCCGCACAATGCAGCTGCTTCTTCCACAAATTAAGCGACGGATCAAAAGCAAGGTAAATATGGCAGTTATTAAATGTTCCTGGTCTGGATTGTGTTCTCTGAACACGTGTTTTATTTTGACTTGCGTGCAAAATAGATTTTCACTGCAGCTTTCTTCTGCTCAGTCACTATGTATAGTTGAGGATTAACTTGGAGTTGCCCTTTAATCTCCTTTGCTTGTTACTGAACAATAGACTACTACGTTTTAATGTAAAATGGAGGCAGAAAATATATTTATTTCCAAATCCACACACCCCTACATTTTGAAAGTAGATTTAATTTTGTTCCTCTGTCTCAGATGCTGCATCCATCCTGATTTCTTCCATAGTTTATCTTATATTATATTAATATATTGTTGTTTTGTCTTGCAGGAGTGTACTTTGCAATGATCCAGAGATCACTGTGGTTCCTCCAAATTTCCCAACTGACACATCGAAGCTGCGTATTGAAAAGACAGCAATCACACGGATTGCAAGTGACAACTTCCACTACCTCACCAACCTGGAGTTTCTGTGGATGTCTTTCAATTCACTGAATTCACTGAATGTTGACAGTTTCCGGGGTCTTTACACCCTGGATGAGCTGCGGCTGGATGGCAACTCCCTCACCTCCTTCCCCTTTGAGTCTCTGACTGATATGCCAAACCTGAGGCTCCTGGACTTACACAATAACAAGATCTCCAACATCCCTGCCGAAGCCACCGTGTACATAAAGAATATCACCTATCTGGACTTATCCAGCAACAGTCTGAATACCGTCCCTGCTGACGTCCTCACAATGTGGCTGAGTGTGAAGCCATTCCAGGACGATTCCAAACTAATTCTCGGTGAGGATCAAGCCGTGACATATTCGGAGACCAGAACATATTTTTAAGCTGCCTTGCATGACGACTGCTTCTTTGACACCAGAAGCATTTAAAGCTGAGTTAGGGATTAGTCTAATTATAGTTATTGTGTGAAAAGTTGTCAGAATTGTATTTTTTGGAACTCAGCCCCACGTTGTTGGTCTTAAATTACTTGTTTATGTTGTGTACTGGATGGCAGGAACAGCAGTTCATATGAGGATGCTGTGTTGAAAATCATCAGATTTTTCTTTTCACTGACAGTTATCACACTTGGTTTCTTCTGCAGGTCTCCATGACAACCCGTGGGTTTGCGACTGCAGGCTGTACGATCTGGTCCAGTTTCAGAAATCCCCATCATCATCCGTGGCTCTCATCGACACCAGGCTGAAGTGCGCCGACCCGGAGAGCTTGTCAGGGGTTCTTTTCACCGAAGCGGAGCTGCAGAGGTGCCAGGGCCCTCGGGTGCACACGGCTGTTGCTCGTGTACGAAGCTCACTGGGCAACAATGTCCTGCTGCGTTGTGGCACGGTTGGAGTACCCATCCCCGAGCTGTCCTGGAGCCGCGCTGATGGCAAGAAAATGAACGGCACCAGTGAGTTCTGCTGAACTAATTTTAGACGTGTTTAGATTAGAACAATAGTATTTTTCTCCAAGTCAAAGTGTCAATGAGATTAAAGTTATTCTTTTTTTTGCCAATCTGCTTAACTCTGTGGATGTCTGCTTTTTTATTTTTCAGTTCAGGAAGAGATTTCAAAGGATGGCATCATTTGGTCAATTCTGAGCGTGCCTGCGGTCGCCTACCGAGATTCTGGGAAATATGTGTGCAAAGCAACCAATTTTGTGGGCACAGCAGACGCCATCATCTCTTTGGTGATCACAGATTCCTTTCAGTCAGAGGAAGCAGATGGTGGTGTATCTAAGAGAACTCGAGGGAAGAAACCTGGTGGCATTGGAAGAGCGGCATACCAGGAGAAGCTCATTGCCAGATATGTTCCTCCTCCAACCACTACAGCTGCCCAACCCATAATCGAACCTCTCAATGGCAAAGGTGTGACCGGGAAGTATGAGATCGAGAGCTACAGCGTCTCTGCAGGCGCTTCTCAAGGACGACGCAAGGCGTCAGACCCTCAGAGGCCGGTGCAGGTGCAGCAGAATGCTCTGAGTAACTTAGCAGCCAATGCCTCATCTTTGCAGCAAGCTCCGGAGAAAAGGGTAGTGCGTTCGGTTAAGGTGATTGGTGACACCGACCATACTGTCTCTCTGAACTGGCGAGCCCCTACAGCCACAAACATCACGGAATTCAGTGTCCTTTATGCCATATTTGGTGAGAGAGACATGCGCCGGATCAATGTAGGCTCGGGAAAGAACCGGATCACCATTGACGGCCTTGTGCCAAAGACAAAGTACATTGCTTGTGTTTGTGTCAAAGGCCTGATCCCGAAAAAGGAGCAGTGTGTAATCTTCTCAACAGATGAGGCGGCCAGTGCAAGTGGCACTCAGAAGCTCATTAATGTGGTGGTGATAACTGTGGCTTGCGTGATTGCTGTCCCCCTGACACTGATTGTGTGCTGCGGGGCGCTTAAGAAACGCTGCCAAAAGATGCTGGGGCGGCAGTCCAAAGAAATGCAGGACTCGTATGTCACGTTTGAGACCCTCGGCCCCGGGGCCAAAGCCAAAGGGATGGAGGGCGAATATCTGACCAGGCTAAATCCTGACGAATCCAACAGGCTACTCTCAGCAAGGTCCAGTGTTGACTCAGAGGCCACAGCCAGGACTGAGGGGCCACCTAATGAGTACTTCTGCTAAAACCAAATGTAAGCCACAACCTCCAGAGGATGCACTTGGTTTCTAAAAGCCTGTGATGTGAATAGATAAACCGCTGTGCTCAGAGACTTAAAAGACTCAAATGATCTCATTTTTGGGGTCTTTAGAGGATACTGAGAGCTCTCTCAGCATTGGATTTATGGAATTGTTTTTACAGCCTTGTAGGAATAAAAATCACCATTCATTTGGTGGACAGCAAAAAAGGGAAAATATACACAGTGACATGGATTTAATATCTACATGTGGTGTAAATGAAATTTGTTTTTTCATCATGCACTTATAAATGTGATGTTTTGCAGAGGAAAATGTCTTGAAATGTTGCCCTAAATTGTCTAAAACCCAATAAATTTTATTATTTCCAAGATATAACTTCTGCATTGTGTTAACTTTTTCATTTAAAATATAAAGTATTTATAGAGAAAAGATGAACAAGCAGTTTTTAGTTTATTTGTATGTCAGTATAATGTTAACGTGCCAGGTTTACTGTTGGGTCACAAACCTAAAACACAGTACATTTTATTACGTGTAAATATTTCTGACCTGAAATATATGTGTATGTATGAATGTACTGTATAAAAATAAATATTTTTTATATTGATATATGCTCTCAAGCTTTTTTTTTTGCATCTCAGAATATAGATGTTTAAATAGATCAATATTCATCTTGAATGAAGCAGAAATTAGCCTGTTATGTGCATTAAAAAGTATGTAATGTTAACATAATGTAAACAAATTATGAAGCTTGCTATTTCACTGAAAAATGAACGTTGCTGTAGTGAAATATACAGCTAAACAGAACTAGGTCCATTAGCATTTAAAGATAATAATGCTTTGTATTAGTCAATAAAATTACTAAATCAACTTTAGGGCAATTTATTTTGTCCCTTTAGCAAAAGTATGTCTAGTATCTAGGCAGACAAAACTAAAGTCATTAAAAAGTATTTATTAAAGAAATTTGGCAGTGCCGTTCTAGTAAACTAACACTAAGGAATCACCAGTATCTTTATCCTTAATTTAAAACTCATATGATAGCTGGGAGATTGTCTGTTAAACTAGAATGTACACATTAAAGGAAAAATGTCTGTTAAAGATTGAAACTACAGTGCAGTAGATGTTTGTTTTAACACTTGCTTTATAATCTGTTTTGGCCTTTAACAACCTGTGAGACAACCAGTGTTCAGATTACTGAGGTCAGATTACAGTCCTCTCCAAACACCTGTCTCTCTGCAGCCCTCACACTCTGTGCTGCTAAACCAAGACGGGTTCCACCCCCCTTAATACAGACGGGCCTCCTGTCTTGTCAATGCCTGTGTTTTGGTGGTGGACAAATACTTTAAATTAGACTGATACAAAGCAGTTTTAGGTCATTTCTGAAAGTAGAACTGCATTACAATCAAACATAACTCACTGACTCCTGATTGAACAACATTTGTGGTGAGTGTTTTCTGACTTTTCTAGACAAAGTGGACCACTCCTTTAAATTAGGGCTGCGTACTGAAAGGTGAAGATTTGAATTATCAGTAGGAGACCCCATAGTCGACTAACACTCTTCAAGTCCAGTCGGGTTTTTTCTTTAGTTTTTTTTTGCCGCAGAGTGAGTTTACCCCACTTTCACCCTGCTCTCTGGGGTGAAATCATGCCACTACGTCTCTCAGTCTCTCCACTCTCGTCCGTCCACTCAGTGAAGATGTTTGCAGCTCTGGACCCGGACAAAGGATGAGTCTGAGACAGCTGCCCAGAGGAAGAGAGGCCTCGCCCAGTCAGGCTCCGAGTAATATTCGTAATTGAACATCCAAATCTGATTCAACTGACACAATTCTGAGTCTGAGCCGGGTAGAGCCCTACTATAAATACACCTTTCCTAAGTGTGTCTCACATGTCCCTTGTTGTCTTAAGTGTTCTGTCAAGGAAGATTAAGATAATAGGCTTTCTTCCACGCAGGCCACGGTGCATGTTCTGCCCTCACAGGCCTATTTCACAAGCTCCTGCAGGAACATGGACAACTTTTATGTCGCATTAGGAATCGCATTGGTATTTTATCTAATCACCCCTGGAACATCAACTTGTCTGATCGGTTGCTCTTGCACAGATGATACATTGGGAAGGTAAGTAACCACTGAAACTATACTACGTCTTGAAAGTAGGTGATGGTAGCCTTAATCCTGTTTTAAATGTAACCTGCTAACCAAATTGCTCTAAACCTTGAAGACAACCACTATCCACAAATTTGTGCAAATGGTGTATGTACATGAGTAGCTGTGAAGATAAAATATATACCTGTCATTAGCTCCTTTTGCCTGAACATATCTCGTCTTACCATTCTAGGTCTTTACTATGTATGACAACCTCCATGGAACGAATCCCACAGGACATCCCACATGACTTAATTAAAATCAGAATTGAAAAATGCCACCTGACTGAGTTACCACGCGGATCTTTCTCTAAAGTTAGTGCCTTGGAGTTCCTCTGGCTGAATTTCAATGAGATCACCCTGATGAACATCAAAAGCCTGGAGGGGTTGGCCAACCTGACTGAGCTCAGGCTACAAGGGAACAAGCTGACTTCAGTACCATGGACGGCGTTTCAAGATTCACAGAAACTGAAGATTTTGGACCTGAAGCACAATCGACTAGATGTCCTGCCTGAACATGCTCTGAGACACTTACCCGGACTGACCTACTTGGATTTATCCTTCAATCAGCTTAGTGTCATATCAAAAGATGTCTTCATTAATTGGCCTCTTTACCGAACAACAGAGAAAGCGTGGGGGAAAGAAGGGCTGGTCTCCAATGTGGCTCTTGCGCTGCACGACAACCCCTGGTTGTGCGATTGCCGCCTCAAAGGCTTTGTTGAGTTCATCAGGGCGGTCAGCCCTCCCATCATTCTGATGAACTCTTATTTGATGTGCTCGGGCCCCACCTCTAAAGCTGGCAAGTTTTTCAACGAGATCCAGTTAAAAACATGCATGAAGCCGGTGGCCTCTGCCCCAGAGACTAACATCACTTTACCTCTCGGAGCAAATGCAACACTCACATGCTTAGTCAAGGCCAGGCCAGGCCCGTCCATTCAGTGGATGTACAGTCTGAAGATTATAAGAGGATTTGCTGGTAAGTTTTTTTTATTATTACTACCATCCATTAAACTTTTGTGAACCTGCTCCGGGAGTGGTATATCTTGAACTTTAAGGCTGCATCTGTTTCATGAAAAGAGAAACAATACCTTCTTTAGGGTTACCTTACCATCTGTCTTTATCTGATGTAAACAAGCCTCTGATTTAAATGCAGTAGACCGATGGTGCTCTGTTTTCTTCTTTCAGCTACAGAGACTCACATAAACGAGGAGACGGTCAGCTCCCACCTGGTGATCCCCTCTCTTCACATGGCTGACAGAGGACTCTACACCTGCATGGCCAACAACTTCATTGGCAACTCCTCTGTCAGCGTCACAGTTGACATCAGCTCCTCCAATTCCTCCCTTACTCTCCCTCCACCTGTCCACATGTTGTCGTCCAATGAGAATACCTACATTGACATCCGCATCGCCAAGCAGACCGTTTACGGCATCACCCTTGAGTGGTATGCAGCAACAAACAACCCAGCAGAAACCTGGTTCACCATCCACTTTGGCAAGTACGATTCAGCCAAAAAGGAGATGATCTACATCGGCCCCGGCATCAACAGCTACTCCATTAGTGACCTACTTTCTGTCACCAAATACGAGGTGTGTGTGACCCTAAAGAACCATCCGCCAAGGGATGGCCAGTGCATTGTGTTCATGACGGGAAGTGACATCAGTGAGTTGGAGCAAAAAGAGAGGCTCATCCACATTATTGTCATTGTGTGCGCAATGGTGCTGGCAGTGCTGGCTGGCATGTACGCCTGCACCACGGAGGCCATGTTCAGCTGCGTGGAGCGCTGCATGGATCTGTGGAAGAAGCGCAGGATGCACGAAGAGAACCTGCAGGGAATGGAGAGGCAGGGCACCTTCGACAGCCTGCAGGCGGCCAGCGACGAAGGCCTGTGCAGAGACTCAGAAGAAAAGCCGAAAAAGAGGCGGAAATCTGAGGATAGGTGTAAAGCAGGAAGTGCAGCTCATCTGTACTAAATGTACATACATGTGTATGTGTAAAAAATGTCAGTTTTGAGCATAGCCTCAGCTTGTGCTTCTCATGTATTATTACATTTGACTCACTGAATCCTCAAAAACACTTCCAACCATCTTAATGTGCTGTGGAAACCATGAGTCTTTGAAGATTCTGGAAATACCTTTAGAACAACATTAAGTTTTGTTAAATGATTTTCTAGGTTTTTTTAAAGAATGCAAGTTATTTTAGAAAATCTGACGCTTCCTGTAGCCCTGTGACTTAAATATATACTAATACATGAGAGGCGCAACCTGTGGTTGTTTTGAGCATACAGCCATCCTGTAAATAAATATATATCAAGCTATCAGCTCAAATTTGAGATGCCTTTCTTCCTTATTATAAGGAGAGTTTATTATTATCTGTGCTAATATACATGTACAAAAAAGGTTTGTGCTAAAATGCATTTGATATTTCTTTGGGTCAATTTTCTTTTTAATGTTTTGATACTGAACGCAATAAAATGCCATCTTAAAATTAAAGGTTGTAAATAATTCATACTTTGTATATTTCTTTATTGTTATCTTCACCAAACCAAATTGTAATCAATTGTAACTGGATTGTGTGTTGGTTTATGGTTCAAGAGATTTTAATCAACTTTATATTGAAAAAATATGTAATTTCTTTTGTTTTTCTTTTAACAAACTGATTTGTGGTCTTGTAATGTAATGCAATTATGTTTGATGTGGAATAAAGGCAAGTCAAAGACGAATGCTGAGACATACTATGTTTTTGGGCACAATCACTCAGAGGATTTGTTACATAAGCAGTTTTTTCCCGTGCATTTATACATACACTCGTAAGCAGATTAAAGTGATTTTCTAGTTGAATCCTAGTCAGCAGGGCATGATATTTCCATTTAATGACAGCTCTGAGCCCACTGTGTCTACATCAAATAGAAGGTTTGTGTGCATATCCACTTCCTTTTTATCTAGTAAAATTTGGATACAGAAACAGATACATTTGATTATAATTTGACTTAGAGTTACATAAATTATACTCAGTCAGTTCACAGCATCTGTTATCACATATTATATAATTCCTTTTTTCTTAACATATAAATGAAAAGGTGTTAATTATTGGTAAATATGATTCATTTTAATGTTATTTTCTTCTACATGATTCATATTTTGAGCACTGGTGGAAGAAGTACTCAGATCCTTTACTTAAGTAAAAGTACCAATAACACAATGTAAAAATATCCCATTACAAGTAAAAGCATTCACAATGCTGCTTAAGTAAATGTCATTATTTGATCGTTGATTACTGATGGTTTAGCTAGTTTAATATACAGTTTGGTAGTTAAGTGCAGTGGTTCCCAACCTAGGGGTCGGTCCCCTCCAAAGGGCCACCAGATAAATTGAGGCGTTGTGTGATGATGAAAAAAGTTCTGCTGCAAATCTGTATTACATTTTGGGACTTTCCATTTGTAAAACGTTGGATAATTCTTACCTCTTTGGGACTTGAATAAAACGATCTGCCCCAACTTGACGCTGCTTCATTTTAAAGGGTCACAAGCCAAAAGTGTTGGGAACCACTGGTTTCATCTTTAATAATGCAACAATGCATTTAGAATTGTATCATTTGTTTTTATGTAAACTCTTAATCTGCAAAGTGAGTAGTAACTGTAGCTGTCAAATAAATGTAGTTGAGGACATAATACAATATTTCCCTCTGAAGTAGAAAGTAACTTGAGTAAACGTACACAGTTACTTTCCACCACATAGTGAATTTCAAATTAATATGTATTTTACAAACATCAATACTTATCAATAATTGTTGGCTTTGATTTACCATGTTGTTTACATCCATGGGAAAAAATTTACACCTCTCACTTTAATGTGTCACCCATGTTTGAGATCCTTTCTTTTTCTTGTTACAAACATTTTACATAAATGAAATAAACTAAAATAAGATAAGATAAAGTGTTCTAAACTAAACTGAATTCAACTAATATAGACTCTGGACAAATTGGAACACGGACCAAAATATTTTCAAATATTTATTCAAAATCAAGACAGTACAAAGACGGTACAAATATGTTACTTCGAAGGACCAGGCAAGTGTAATTTATAGTTAAGATATATAGTTTTTCTCAACTTATTTCAGATAGTTATAAGTTAAGATATAGTCAAATACAAGATATTTATTACAGCAATTAAATGATTCAAATTTGATTTGCCTACATTTGAAGGCATAGAGGAGTAACATGGAAAGTAACTGCATGGACTCTACATGTTCTACACAGACTCTATATTTCAATATCTATATCTAAAAAATAAATGTCCAATCAGCTTATGTACATACTGATCTGTGCTGGAAAATCATAAGCATATGATTATTGTGCTGCAAGATACAACTGGGAAAGGTTCATATCTTGTCATATATGTATACTCAAAATAATAAAATGCTGTACATTGAAAATGGACCCATGTTATTTATATAAAAGCATTTTTCTAGAATGACACTCAAATAAATCAAAGCAACTCTGTTAGCTCGTGTTACTGTGAAAACCTACAGTGGCACATTGTAATCATACAAAAGAGCAACTTCTCAGCTTTCAAGTGGCTGATGTAACACAGTAAAAATATTAACACACAGGTCCTTTAGCACTTTATAAGAAGCAGTGCTGTTTTTTTTTCATTACCGTGTCATTCAGCTGCAAGCTCCAGCGAGCAAAAATCATTTTTTTAAAAGTTGGATTGATTGGGTGAAATCCTAGTTTTGTGTTGAAAACATTACATGGTTGTGAATATTACACTTTTCAGGAAGTTATGCAACTGATGTATACACAGTAAGTCTTAATAATCCTCTTCCTGGACAATTTACACTGGTGCTTCTTACGGTTAACATGATGTAATCTTCCTCAAGGTGGCAGTGTGGTGAATTATCTTCGACTGCACCAGAGACGGACGAGCTCTCCTCCCTTTACCTAAGCCAGGTCGACTGAGGATGCAATGGAGCCCACTTGTTTAATATCTCGTCATGAGACATAAATATCTGTAAACCTTCCTCTTATACCCTTTACTCTTGAATAATCTAAAGGCAGGCCTACCTGCCAGATCATCACATGAAGTTCAGGAGAGAACTCTCGGTCAGTAGATGAACTAAGAGCAGTTGTCGTCAATGAATGGACCAGGAACCCTAAACATGACATTTGTGTGACAGAGTTAATAATAACCTTTGTTGCTCTCAATGATTTTCTGCTCCAGCTTCATTTTAAGCTCTGACACTAAAGCAGAGCTGATATTTCCCTCTTTACGGCGACTAGATTTAGCTTTCTTGGAGCCTTTGGAGGCCAGTGCACCGGATATTGTTGGGACCGCCCGGAGTCTCTCACTGGACCGCATGTTAGACAGGGGTGGAGGGGGTAGAGAAGGAGCGCTGGGGGGTGGAGGCTTCGGCCGGGGTTTGCTGGTATCCCGCTGCAGTCCGCTCTCTGGGCTGCCAATGAGGAACTTATCTGCAGGGTCGTTGAATTTAATAGTGGGCATCCTGAAGGTCCAGGGCTGATGGTCCCTGGGTCGCCTCTTAATGATGCGCCGTGCCGGCATGATCCTGTTTGACTTTGAGTTGCGCATGTACAAAGCCGTAGAGATCAAGACAGTCACCCCTACCAATACGCTAATGATCACAGTGACCATGCCTAGAGCTCTCATAGGGTTGTCCCTACTTTTCATTAAAAAGGCCGCCATAGGCCCCTTGAGAGGAGTCTGTAAAAGAGCACAAATAAAATAGTTTAAATCAAGTCCAAAGGGACTGAGTCCAAGCGTTAATGCAGCATTTCTCCAAAGCTTGCAAGCATGAGAGATGGATGCACAAAGCACTGACAGAGGAGGCCCAAACAACACGTCTACCAAAAATGTGATGCTCTCACACTCACACTTAGTCATCTGTCTTCCTCTGTCCTACAGCACAGGACTGCTGATGCAAAGCTAAGAACTATGCACACACACTAGTTGTTGGGAATGCGTCTGGCAGTGCGGTGCATTAGGATTTCTCTTTGGCATGTGACTGATGAGGGCTGAACAAGAACGATGACAGTTCATGAGACCAAAATGGAGTGGAGTGCGTGTTTGTGTGAGAAAAATGGAGATTAAATGAGAAAATCCAGGTTTAAATCCAAAGTAAAAGGCTCCATGTTAGTCACTTAGTGACAGCCAACTTATCTGAGTCATGCTCTAGAAAATAAATTTTGATTATCAAAGATGGGGTTTTGGTAGTGTACAAAGTCAAACTACATTATTCGAAAAAAAAAGACATTTTGAATATTTTCCAAACAAAAAAAAGTAATACTGTTTTAAAATCTATCCAATTGTTATATTATTCCTTTAAATGTGCTCCAGCACTCTTTTACAGACAATAGCTAACCAGTAAAAAAATAGATTGTTTTTAAGGGTTATGAACAGTACAGGGGGCAAATATTTCTCACTTGATTCTGCGGACCACTTTAATATAGTTATTCTCAGGGTTGATTCGGGACTTTTTCACTGCATTGCAGTAGAGGATTGTGGATATGCAGATTGTTAGTAAAATGAGGGAAATGACAATGCTGAGAAAAATTCCAAAAACAGTCAGCGGACGCCTGCTGAGGCCCATGACGTATGAAATAATTCGACCTTTGACCTGAAATTCACGATACACAACAGAGAAACAACACCAAAAACACTGGGTCATCTCATCATGAAGAGTGAATGAATACATGGTGAAAACATGTCAGAAAAATATGGCTGAATGTAAATGACTGAAAATGTCAATGGATAATGCTGCTGTTATTTTATATTTTTTTATATAAAATGTAATCAAATTTACTGAGAAGACAAAACCAGTATGAATTCATACTAACACATATTATCTGTGTAGCTACAGGTTCATTCTTCTGTGCCACAGAACTACATTATGGTACAAAAACACATAGAATCTCAAACCATTCATTACAATAAACAAGACCACTGTAATTTATTCTGAAAAAGATTAAACAGTGACTGCATTTTTCATCTTTGGAGAACAGCTGTGTTTCAGCACTTCAGTTTTTGCTTATTTGTCTTGTCACAAAAGCTAAGATAACTGCAGTGTTTCCCGCTTCAGCAGCAACTGGCTAGTGAAGAAAGAGGAACAGCTAACAGCTTAAGAGCCAGATATTTTTCTTAAGGGTTGGTGGAGAACAAAACAGAGCCATAACATTGCAACTGGAAGACAGTGGAGCGTAGCTTTATCAGGCTGTGACGTGACACAGACATCGGTAGGATAAATTCATTGTTAGTTTTGGTCTCTTCATGGTACTTGTTAATCATAAAAGCATCTAAATGACCAGCACTACCCTTTAAAGAACATGAGGTCAATGAAATGGGACTGGGAGCATGACAACAATGCCTACTATCATATGTTAAACAGCTTGACTCTATAGCTCGGGCCGCAGAAAGCTCAGGCTTGAAATAGAAAGCGCTGCGAGCATGCATCCAGAGCAGGTCTTACCGCCTCGGTGATATCGATATTGACCACGGCTGTTGTGCTGAAGGATGGAGAGCCTCTGTCTCTGGCTTGGACCACCAGAGACCACTTGCAGTCCTTCTGCTTGGTGATGTTCTGCACAATCTCCATGGACTTGATGTACGGCTTCAGCTTGATCTCTCCAGTGTCGGCGTTGATTTCAAATGCATTGTCAGGATCGGCTGTCATGATGGAGTACTCAATGACGTTGTTTGGAGACTCTGCATCTTCATCTACTGCCTGTAAAAAGTAGCAGAATATCATACATTTGTTGCATATTGTAATGATTTCAATGACCTGCAAACTGGACTGCCAACTAAAAATGATTTGTTGGTCAAGTTTTTATTTTAGTCTTAAAGGATAAGACGAGCCTTCTACAATTTTTATTATTGTCAACAATAACAACAAAAACCAAACAATGCTTTATCTCTCAATACTTTCTGGCGTCCCTACCCTGTCTGTGACACTTAGCCCAGAGACCATTTGTTATTATTAAAAATCTCATTTTTCACAATTTTCATCGCAAATAAATAATTTTAGTTAAAAAAAACTCTTAGTAATTTTCTCAAACAGCTGGGCACTGCAGTGTTTTAGCAAATGTTTCTCCAACACAAATACTGGATTTTTTAGGGACTATTTTTAGCTGCGTATTAACAGTCGCAACAAATGAACATATCTTCCACAACAAATGGAGCTCTATGGCACAAAGGAATAAGCCATGTTAGGCTTTAGATACACAGGCAACACTAGTTAATAAGATTAATTCATTGTTGGTTTGTCATGGGATTTAATGTCAATACAAATATATATCACAAGCCTTATCTTCTAGTTGTGGCAGAAATAATTCATTTTCTAACATGGACATTTCAATTTGATTTATGGGTTATTTCTTTAATGCAGGCAGTCCTGGACTTCCAAACTATGTTCCCTAAATATCAGTGTGGTCACAAACAGCTTGTGTTATCTATTGATTTAAACATAGATTTTCAGTACAAGGGGAAACACGATTTTACATTATGTACCTCTACTTTCACAGGTATACCAATAATCATTGTCTTTTCCAGGAGTTTTTCATCAAATTCTGGAGAGTGATCGTTCATGTCAAGGACAGTGACGAAGGCTTCAGCCAAGCTGTACTTCCCCTCCGAATCTTCAGCCTTGACGTAAAAGTTGTATTTAGACCTGACCTCTGCGTCCAGGCTGGTCCAGGGCTGCGTGGAGATGAGGCCTGATGATGGGTGGATGGTAAACCTGCAGGTTCAGAACAGTTCATAGACAGAGTAATAACCACAGCATGTGTCAAACCAGGTGGCCTCCTCATTAACAGCACAAGTGAGATGTGTCTCTACATGACTCACATTAATAGTTCACTAAACTAATCCAGGTGATTTAACAATATGCAGGAAGAACACTGTTCAGTTTATGTTAACAGTTACCAAAACTTTACAATTTGTTTCAGAAATCATGAATTTAAGTGAATATGTTTTATTTGTTTCATTTTGTTTCCTTCTGTTTCCTACGATGCTCTGTTCCTACAATGGTCTCCTCTGTCTGTTACTTGTGCTACTGAAACATGTGACTTTCCTACCTGAGGATCAGGGATAGATACCAATTTCCACCAACATTGTGTAATTTGTCTACAAGCAAAAACATTTGCCATTTGAATCATTTACCACATACAAAATGAATTTAAAGTATTTTACAGCATTGACGTAGTTTTGTGCTTTCTCAGTGCTTTCTAGTTCAACATCGGGCTTACTGCCATTTTTCTCTCTTTCCTGTCTCGTTTCCACTGTGAAATTTCACAAGTTGCCTTGACACTGATAACTTTCGCACAATTAACTCAGGTCGCTGCCTGAAGACGAAGCATAAATTCTCACTCTTCTTTCACTGCATGCTGCCTTGCTTTTCAAAGCTGCCGTTTCTGTGGCTCCAGCTGTCACATTGCATGTTAATTGGCTCTCCCTATGCGAAACGGGCCAGGATGTCTATTTTTAACTGTCCAATCCAATTAGGAGATTAGCCAGCATCTTGCAGCCATTTTAGAGCAAGTTGTTTGTGCAGCAGAGGGGCCAATCAAACTGGTTCCCTGCTTACCACCATCAAAGAGAGAAAGTTGAATCAAGACTGTCTTGAGTCATATACACATAAAAATAACTTTTGGGTCGATGAAATATGTTTTGCGGAAGTGCAAGGGTTAAGAATCTAATCAGACCAAACCTAAACTGGCAGGAATGAAAGGGTTTTACTTACAAATCTGATCCTGATCCATAAATCGTGTATTTGACTTCACCCCAAGGCCCTGAATCTGGATCATTTGCCTGGACGAAAAAACGGGACAGAGATTAGAAGCCCAATACTTATATATACATATACATATATACATACAGTACACAGTATATATAGTATATATATAATAATGTGTACACTTTACCAATCTGATATATTTAATTCTATATAGCTACACTGGGGAGCTCAAAACTTAACCAAGGTGACTGAAGGTGGTCCACTAGCAGTTGAGGATAACCAGCTAGGGTTAAGCTCATGTACAGTGGGTGGCCCAGGCTATAAGTCTGTGGTGGGTGGGGAGGGAGGTGTAGGTCAGCATGAATAACCTTGGGGTAAAACTAAGCTTTTTACTCCACACTGTGTAACTTGGACGTGTTGCCTGGTTACATACAGTATAACGCAGAAGAGGAAACAAAATGTGCCAATACTTCTGTTAAAAAAATCCTGGCCTGAGGTAAAACCTAGTGTATATGCCAGAATGTCACATGGAGACATGAATTTCATAACAAGGACCAACAAAAACAAAGCCACAGACCGCGGAGCTTTTTTCGTCTGGCGCCAACCTGCTTTCATCTAATGAACTGCACCAAGTAATATGCACTTATTGGAGGATTGATGGATTATATAATCACTTTGGTTGGGTTAAAGCTGAGTTTAATCTTGATTGACTCACTGTTACAGACACAACACTGGAGCCTCCTGGAGAGTTCTCAGGGACCCTGGCGATGTAATACTCGGACGTGAATTTGGGGATGTTGTCGTTCGTGTCCAGCAGGTTGATCACTATGTCAGCTGTTGCACTGAACCTCTCAGGAGTGTCAATCTCCACCGCCAGCAGCTGCAGAGAGACACATGCAAAGTGTGATCAAATTAGAGCTGAAAACCTTACTGCATTAATGGATTTGTTTATTGAGAAACAAGACTAAGAGTCT
This sequence comes from Nannoperca australis, assembly GCA_036023655.1. Taxonomy (NCBI): domain Eukaryota; kingdom Metazoa; phylum Chordata; class Actinopteri; order Centrarchiformes; family Percichthyidae; genus Nannoperca; species Nannoperca australis. Next base: position 13,985 of record JAVQJD010099146.1, on the reverse strand, counting down.
ACAGCCACACCAGCAGCTCTGTGAGGCCGTAATGTAGACCTAAAACTGTATTTAATGTCAGAAAAGTCATAAACAAATCATTTTCAAATAAGGTCAAATGCTTTGCTACCAACATAAATTCTTAAAAGATGTACCTTTTTTTATTTTTTTTACCTCAAAACATAGTCCTTGGTTATTCAGCATTTCAGTTTGTCAGTATGAACTTACATGCTAGCATGGTTGTAAATTGTTTCTAATTTATCAAGAAAATGTATATATTGTTCTGTTTTATATAATTGGAAATTGAACCTTTGGCTTTTGTGCTGTTGGTCAGAATCATCATTCTGAGCAAATCAAATCAATCAATTATTCCAAAGACACTAAGAAAAGGTGAAGATAATAATTAGCTGCAGATTAAATATTAGTGTTAATTCAATAATGCACATTAATCATTGGTGATATATGAAGTCTAACCTTAAAAGAAAGGGTTGGGCCTTTTTCATAGTCGATGCCAGATGTGTCCTCCACAATAACAGTCACCTGCGCTTCATTGAGGACTGTCTGTGGAACAACTCGCAGCACTCGACTCGGCCCCACAAGTCTCAGTTTAAACTTAGCGTTTGCTCCCTGCAAAGAAAAATAAACAGCAGAATGTGGAAACCGTGAATTAGAAGAGTAAATGAGAATTTGGCTGACATGACACCTTAATCAGGCTCAAGGAGAGTTCAGCAAACCTCAATGGATGTTTAAAAAAGGTTAATAATCTGGCAGATGTTACATGAGTCATTGAGGCAGGATGGAGAGAATAAACATGATGGCATAACGAGTAACATTTTTATCTTGAGTTAATGAACAGATTTCATAAACATTCTTAAATGGTGTTGCATAACTGCACATACTTTAGTATTAGTAAAGGAACAAAACACGCTATTGTCACAGTTATTGCCCCGCACACTATGCACACTATGTCTACACATGTCTAAAGTGAATGTACAAAAATACAGCAGACACACAGGCCAATAAACCCTGAGGAAGGAATCAAAGGTTGTGAAGAGGTCACTGAGAGTGAAATTTGAAGACAAATGTACCTGATCGGAGTCATTGACAGTGATCTTAAAGCCCCGGAGGATCTCCCCCGCAGGAGGATGCTCGTACATGGTGACCTCAAACTTGCTCTGTGGTCCGTTCTCTCCGTAAAAGGTCGGAGGATGGTTGTTGAGGTCCACCACCCGGACCGTCACTGTGGTAATGTCGTAGTCCAGCAACTGATCGTTTGGTCCTATCTCAGACGCCTGGGTTTAAAAAAGCAAACAGTCATCAACACATTCAGAAGCAATATTAACTTGAATTCATAAGAGTTGAGTGCAATTCCCATGAAATGACTGTGAGGAGACTAAAAGAAATAAACAAAAATATTACCTTGACTTTAATTTCATATAATTCATTATTCAGCAGAGATGGATACGTTTTCAGGGTGATGCATCCACTGCTGCTGTTTATGTCAAAGACGCCATCACTACCTGAGAGGTGATAAAATAATTGTTGTAAATGTGTTTGACAAAATGGAGTAAACAAGATGGAATTTATTGTTCTTACCATTCATAATAGAATAATAAATTAGGTTGGGATTGCCTTGATCTCCATCTTTAGCGTACACAGTGAATATTTCAGAACCCTGGAAGAAAAAAACTGAATTAATTTTAACATATTTACTGCATGTAAACAAAATCAGCGCCCTGATCACCTTCACTGGTGTGTAAAGAATAAGAGGACTTACAGGAACTGAGACTTCGTAGACGTAGCCAAAGTAAGGGGTTCCTATGAAGGATGGGGGCATGTCTTGGGCATCAATTACATTGATTGTTATGGTGGCTGTGGAGGTCAACACCTGGTGCTTCCCCTTGTACTTTCCACCTCCATCCTGAGAAAACAAATAGTGAGGCAGGATGCTGAGTTAGCACATTTTCCAATGTTGATTGTAATACATTTTTATCTAGACTTTGGATTATACTTTACAAAAACAGTCTTAAAATGAAAAAGGCCTTGGTTTACACACACACACACACACACACACACACACACACACACACACACACACAATGTTAGATACAGGGTTCATGTGATCTCTGTATAGGCTGCACCTCTCATCAAGTAATATCTGCAGCATTGAGGCATTTTTTAAATCTGTATACAGAGATTTTACAAATGTTACCCTAAAATAAAATAAAAACTAGCTTAAAATCGTTCGATGAGTTCGGTTTCTGTTAACTGGTTAAATTCTATTTTGAAATATAATATAAGCACCACATGATATGTCACTCCACAGAGACACAGAGCTGAGGCTGGAAAAACAAACCCTCCATCATACTGTTACTCACAATGGAAGGATTACGCTTCAGGTCACACTGGGAGCTACACTTACCAGACTTCCATTTAAATTCAGCAAAATGTTGGTATTCAGAAAGCTTAGTCATGATAACTGAACATCTTATGACCTTTGGCCACCAGCAGACGGGTTCCTGTGTCACCTTGTTTCCTGTTCAGCAGATACTAGCCCATTAAAAACTTTAACCTGGATGAATCTGAACAATTGGTCACGATGGAGAAACCTTCAAGCCAAGCTGCTTACAGTTTGAGTGTGCGTTTAGGGCACCTGAGAAGACAAACCCAAAGGCAAAGGGCGACATCGACCTCTCACCTTGGCAACCACCGTCACAAAGTGCGTGGGCGTGGTCTCGTAGTCCAAAGTCTCACCAGGTTTGACTCTAAGGATACCGCTGTGCCCATCGATGGTGAACTTGGCAATTGGTGAGGTCTGACAATGTAAAAAGCCACAGTTAGCAGTGTTTAGGGTAACAGTAAACACATTTAATTGTTTACTTGAATTTAGCAATCAATGTTTCTAATTCTCGACATACCTCACTTAAACCTTGGCATTTTTAACACACTTCCATCAGGATAGTTTTTGTCTCACAGTTGACACATGAACATCAACAACCACTGTGCTGTCAGCCGATGGCCTGGACAAAACCTAAGCCCCTATTAAGCCTTCAGTGCCTTGCTCAAATGTAATTGAAATTTAATCCACCAAAGTAACACCATTTCCAGACTAATCTTTCCCTCCACACACTGTCCCATCACCCGGACGCCCTTTTCCTCCCTCCACATGGCAGCACAGATCTCACAATGTCAGCTGGAACTCTGGTCTTAACCCTGGGTGTCAGGGCCATGCCGAGCCAGTTAACAGTATCACTAAGTAGATATTAATGGCCGTCGTAATGAAAAAAAACATATATGATTTTTAAATGGATTACAAAGGGGAATTGGGATCCAACAATAAAAGTTTCATTAAAAAGTGTGCAACAGTAAAAAGATAAAAAATGATCAAGAAATTGTATAAAGAAATGCTACCATTTTCACAAAAGGTTTTAGGAACTGAGAGGATAAACTTGTTGGCAGACTTCACGGTGTAAAGTATGTGAGTAAAAAGGGGCTGCAAACATCAAGCAAAGCTATTAACAGCTCTATATGTGATTAGTAAACCCTTACAATCAACTCCGAATTCAGCTGGAGTGAAAAAATTGCTTTAACTATTTTAGCCTTGGTTTCCTTACAAAAACATCAATATTTAGTAATTAAAATTCAACACAAAGCCTCCAATGTCTTCCCAAAATCTAGCGGTAGACTTTGGCAAGCAAAAAACAACAGCGCTGGGCGGCCTTGTTTAAATTTAATTGCAAATAGATCAGTATTCAATTTCACCAGGACAGGGCTTTTTGAGATGCCAGGGTCACAACTGTGCATCATCTGCATAACAACGAAGCTGTAGGGTTACCTGCAGATAATATGAGACGCTGCCTCCTGAGCCCATGTCTTTATCCACTGCATGGACTTTGTAGATGCTACTTCCTGGAGCAGTATCCTGATAAAGACACAAATATTTTAACACCCACTTTATTCTCAATTATTTGTTTGACTTAAGGAGATTTAAAGGTTGTTTGTGGCACAGGACGATCTAAAAGTATTTGTATTTATTACAGTGTATTGGGTGTATTTGTTTGATACACTGTACCTCCAGGATATCAATGATGAAAGGCAGGTTTTGAAACTCAGGTGCTTCATCATTGGCATCAGTGACAAACACTCTCACAGTCTCAACAACCTGAAAGCAACAAGAAAACAAATTCTACTGCACCAATTGGAATTTATTTCATAGAGAAATAATTAAACGAAAGTGATCAGGAAAAAATCATTCTATATATTTAAGTGTTAAGTTTCCTGCTCTTTACATTCTGTCACAGCACTTATTTTGTAGGAGGAGATATCATATATTTTTCACGGATCTGTTTGTTTTCTCTTTTTCTTTGCATTCACTCTTTTTTGTTTTAATTCACAATTAGATTGTAGTGTTATAGTCACAACTGTAAAGATATGATGGAATGGGAGTAACAAAACCAGCAATGGTGTAATTAATACAGTGTATTGATGACAATAAAGAAAAAACGTACTTTATTGCGACCGTCCGTTATGCTCACGAGCATTGAGATTTCGGCTTGTTTCTACAAAGAGGAGTGGTAAATGTCACTTTGAGCCACAGATTTACAGCAGATTTCTTCAAAACAACAGTCTTGGAACACGCTCACCTCTCTGTCGAGCTCCTGAATTAGAGTCACGTTCCCCGATTTGGGGTCCACCACGAAATATTCTGTGGAGCCCTTTTCAAAAGTCAGACCATATCGCACCGGATCTCCCTCTGAATCTGTACCATTCAGAATGTATATCTGTGTCCCTGTGTGGTAAAAAATGACAAAGAAACAATAATGTCAAACTGTCAAACGCGCAAATTTATTTTGAATGTTTATTAAAATCATGCAGGAAAGATGCAAATTACTTAATTTCATTGCTCAGTGTTTCTTATTCAGTGTGAATGGCATGTTTAATAATCAGGACAGATGAGCCACCACCCATATTGTTTTCTTCCCGTAAGTCTTGATGTACGTCACAATCCAAAAGGTATTACAGTGATTAGTTGGAGCCAATATGATACCAATGTGATAATTTCTTTGTTACACCTACGCGTGTGAAATAAACACCTATAAATTACCCTAAATGTAATCTCATAAGGAAATCAAACAGATGTGTGTGTTTGTTAAAATCCTTGTTAGAGTGCATTGACTTACCGACTGGTGTATCCTCAGAAATGCTGAACAAGGCCATATTACCATTTGTACTGCTGGGGCCATTATCATAAAAATATGGAGCATAGTCTGATTGCCCTTTATGGGAAAACAAACAAAGAAGTGATCAAATAATGACATTAGCAAGCTACTACATTTACTGTAATAAACCTGAAAAAGATCCCATCAAGCACAAAGGTTGGTCTATATTTTGTTCTATTCCTAATGGGAATGTTTATGTAAAGAAGTCATAACTGTTGCACTCACTTGCTAAAAAGGGCAGCAACCGAAAGCAGGGAGGAGGAGGAGGAGGAGGAGGAGGAGGATGGAGATGAATTATAAATATATTTGAATTTAAGTTTCCACTATCACAACACAAACATATAATCACACATATGAAGTACAGGCAGTCTACAGTCTATACTAACATGGACATGCCCTCTGCGTGTTAGAGGATTAACCAGATAAGAGCAAGGCAAGAAGTCCTAACCACACACAAAGAACCAAAAGAAAAGCAAAGCAGAGCCTTACCCAAGGTGAAGTGAAGCAGGAGGAGAAACAGTAAAGCATGCGTTTTCTTTTCTTTCTTCATCCTGGTGGGGAGGTAAGGCTTGGCTGGCTCATGTGGAAGGCTTGGCGGAGGGGAAAAGCGAGCAGCGAGTGTCGTGCCCTTCTGGAGGCGTCTCAGCAGATCAGGAGGAAGACGCTGGGACAGATTCTCAGGCACTAATCCAGTGACGCATCCGTTCCCTCCGCTGACATCTTCTGCCACACTGCTTTCACTGCGATGTCTCCTGAACAACTACGCAAGGACGGAAGAGAGTTCAGGTTTCACACAATATGGTGCGATCATCACACCTCTGCACACATATGACAATACGCACGAGGCACTGCAGCCATGATTTCTATTGAATCAATTTAGAGTCAAACATATGTCACAAAACAGGCAACAGAAGCTCCATTTCACTCTCCAAAGGAAACATTAATTTTCTTGAACGCACAGTAGTATAATAACATATATAACATATGAAAACATGGAATTCTTTACCACTGTTATAGATGAAATTAACACAGGAATCAATGTTCAAAAAGCAAATAAAGAAACACCTTGGAAACATTATATTTGTAGGATGCTATGCATATGGGGATTTGTAGTTTTTTGCTGGGAACTCTGTTTAGAGAGTAATCTGTGTTTTTATTCATACATACACAGACTTTTACTCATACATAAACACAGACACATATGAGTGAAAGTTTTATTCCTGCCTCTGAATGTTATTCTTTAATTTATGTCTAATGTGTTGACTGTAATGTTTAATGTATGTTTTCAAATGTGTTGATTTTTGTAGACTGTAATGTTAAAGGTATGTTTTCTTGTATGCTTTCTTTTTTGTTTGTTTTTGTATTTTATTGCAGACCCCAGGAAGACAAGCTGTCCATTATGGCACAGAAAATGTGGATCCTAATTAATAAAATAAACTAAATCTAACACTTTGTGACATAATATGCAGTACGTATGCTTTACAAAGTGAAATAAATGATGCATAGCATTATACTATATTAACTCAAGCTCACACTCCGGGAGCCTTAAACATAAAAACATCCTTTCTGTCATGTGGTGCACGTTTGTTTCTCTTTCTTTCTTTATTTGTATGGACACATGGCACATTTGGCTCCTCCCGCCAGTGTTTTTAAGGGTTTCAGCAAACTCATTAGTCACATGCAGCGAGTCCCACTGGCCTAAGCTTCCAGTGGCTGCTCTCCTTGGCAGCTCGCTGACAAACGTAAGTCTCAGCTGCACTTGTGGATCTGTGATGCACTTATAGCCAAGAGGCTTTCTTTGGCCATTGCAGTCCACTTTCCCCAGGAAATCCAATTACCTGTCAATCACCCATAAAAAGGCTTTTACAAATAGTCAGTATTGTCAGTCAGCATTGTCTGATTTAAAATGTTTGAGTACTTTACATTTTAGATTAGCTTGATGTAAGTATGTCATGTTGCAGAAGATGTTTGCCACTGAGCACTTTCTAAAATTGTAAGAAATCCTCCTGGTATGAATCACTTGCAGCTCAGGCAGGTCAACACCAAAATGCTGCCATCATATTAGGAGAGATACAGCCCAGAAATAAACAGCTAATCTGATTTATAAAAAGAAAAGTGACACGACAACAGTGGAAAACCGTTGTCGTCAGAAATTATATTACAATTATATTACATTTTTGATCATGAAACCTTGCCCGTATCCGATGAGAGTCAACAACCTGAAACGTCATGCTTTTTATTTTTAAACACAATTTCCACTTTGTCCCTGAGAGAGTTTTGCAACTTAAAAAGAAAAAATCATCAGACACAAGCAGGTGTCATGTGAGTGCACGTTTTCATACCCTTTCAGCAAGGTGTGCAAACTGTTCTGACTTACTCACTTAGAGGTGCAGACTTGTGCACTTCCTCTATTCACAGGTATAAAAATAGTGTCTGACGTTCAATGACGCACTGATACATCGTACTGGTTGGCAGCCTATAATGAATCTGCTCTGCTCACTAAAATAAACACAGAATCCAAGGTCTGCTCAGTGTTTATAGTGGATGTTGACCGTGCAAAAACAACAATTAATGTTACTGAATATAGTAAATTTAAGGCAGAAAGAAAAATGTAGACATCGCATTCAAAACATTACTTAATAATTCAGACGTATTATGAGCAAAATGTAGTTAAGCACTGAAAGCACAAGCACACATTAAGCAGGACGTTCTGTTTAAGAGTGTTATATATTTTATTGTTGGAATATGATTACTGATTCATTAACATGTAGTTGATCCAGGTGGAGATAACTTTAACTACTTTTACACTGTTTGGTGCTTTAATCTATAATCATATTTTATAAATTGATCATTAGGTTTTCCACAGAAAATCTGAATCTGCAAAGAAACTGTCAGAAAAATGTAGTTGAATATAACTATATTATGTATAAAGTAGCATCAGTTACCTCAAAAAATGATTTAAATACTTAAATAATGTACCTATAAGTACTGATATTTATTGAAAAGAATTTAAATATCACTCGACAAAGTACATAGCAGAACAAGACTAAGAGTCTACAGCCATGTTAGCAACTCTTTGAGGCGATTTGAGCTAAATGCTAACTTTAGCATGCTAACATGCTGGTAGAGGTAGCAGGTAGAAGATTTACCGTGTTCCATGTTCGTTTAGTGTGTGTAAACTGTGGATCAGTCTTATTGAGAGGAAACATCAGCAGATGGATAACTTTCTTAAACAGCTTCAGCAGATTTTTAGATCTATATTAAAGTTGCTGATAAAAACAATTAAACTTGTAAATATGTAAATAATTAAATGTGTAAAAATGTGTATAATGTTAAGTTATCTGTGTAAAAATTGTAAATATATATTTAGTAAATTAAATCAAATGTTAATTACTGTAACATAACATCGCTTCTGACCTTTACAGTCTGTTAGCATGCTAACGTTTTCTAATTAGCACTAAACACAAAGTAGGCTACAGCTGAGGCTGATGGGAATGTCATTCGTTTTGCAATTAGTTAGTAATACATCAAAGTGTTGGACAATTTAAAAATCTTCACCTGATGATGGCGCTAAAGGCAACACCTGGGGATGAAAATCTACAAATGTCAACCTCATGGTGGCACTGTAAGAAAAGTTAAGGGATCACCAAAGTCTGTAGGATTCATCCTCAGGGTAACATGAATGTTGTAAATCGTTTTGTCCCAATGCATGATCTAGTAGACAAGTCATTTCACAGGATGAGTGAAAACTTTCACCACAAATGTCTGTTAACAATTTCAACGCAATCCATCCAATAGTTGTGCTCGAGAGGTCAGAGTTCTTAAGGTATTGTCAGTTAAAGTGGTGAAACTATAACTAATATACCCGTGGCCATTATTAATCTCTCACACACATGCACCACGTCAAGCCTACAGTAAGCAGTAAAAACCTTGGCCTCTAACCAAATATTGGTTACAAAAAAACAATCTGAAAATGACTGACAGAGAGCAACTTTTATCCCTAGTAATGGCAGATCTCCACATGCTGAAGCTTTCCCCAATCTCATCCATTATTGCCCTCTTTATCCCTCCCATCTGCAGGTTTTTTCCCCCCTGATACACTGTATATATGAATCATATGTGTCCCAAACGTGAACATGATCTGAGAGATTGAAACACTGCCTGGCGGCTGTGTGCTCCACGTGTACATGCTTTAATGAAGCACCTGCATATTTACAGATGTTAGCATCTGTTGCAAGTGCCCTGGTTTGGAGGTTTAATTTTAGAGAAGCAGCCAGATGGTGGACAAGAGGATTACTACGCTAAGCCTTTGTCATCTGCTGCTACACACTGACTGTTTATAGGCAAATACAAGGTGGACCCCCACCGGTCCCTCTTAGTCTGTTCAGAGGTCTAGCCAATACATTTCTCACAGCACGCCCCTCAAACTTAATTATTACCATTTTTAGGTTTTCATCAAATAAAATGGAATATGGTTGGAATAGCCCATTCTATCCTAACATTGTTTGCCCCAAATTATCATACTACAGTACAAATATCAGCATGCTAGTAGAGGACAGTTTTATATTCGGTGTTTAACCAGCATTAATGCAACTTCAATAATATTCTATTGTAAATGTTCGTTTTGCAGTTTCCCAAGATGGTAATTAACTGGCAAAGGAAGGAAATCAGAAAACAGTTCAAGAATTGATTTAAGCAGAAATTTGAACCTAGTTTTCTGTTAAATGATTCTATTTAGACCACAGGTTTAGAATGATTTATTACTATGTAAATGAATTATATCATTATAGAGCCCAAAAATGCAAATATGCATCCTGTCATTTACTTGTTTATTTAGTGACAAATGGTGTTTTCCACTATATTTTGACTTTCAAAAGCAGTAGCAGAGTAGCAAAAGCACAGATGTTACTAATAACATTAATGACTTTGTTCTCTTCAAGTGCCCCAGTGAGCCAGCATTTAAACTGAATCCAGTCATCATTAATGGTATTATTTAATATTGACATGACAAAATGTCCTCTGTAAAAAAAGGCCATGATCAGTAATCATGTCAGCTTACCCTCTGTTGGTTAACAACAAACCTGACACAACAGACTTCAGACAAAGAGATATCACTTTTGACATGTTTATTGAGTGATTCCATTGTTGAAATAACTGCATTTCTTTCCAGAAATATATGAACTAGTGCCAACTTCCCCCCACGCCCCCATCACACAAGTGCAATATCAGTGTATAATGGTCATTGTACCTTTGGGTACTGTGAGTCTGGAGCAGTCTATGGTTGACATACTGTATGTGTTGCACATACCATTTATTCTTGAACTCTCATTCTTGTTAGAAACAGAAACACAATCAAATGGAAATAAATAGAAGACATACAGAATACAAAGGACATCCGAGGCAAGCAAAATAATGAAGTAACCCCCCAAGATAAACCAGACACTTCCACAATCAAGGTAAGAGCTCTCCGTGTGTTATCAATGTACAACAATGTGTCTTCTCTGTACCAGAGTGCAATCCTCTTTCTTCGCACACTTGCAAAGCATTCATGTTTATTTACCAGTTAGAAACGACTTGTCACTAAGACAACACCTGGCGTATGCTGCTAGTAATACAACATGACTTTGTTCAGCTCTGTGGAAGGTAACACTGAAGCCGAAGTGATAATGTGGCTGTTTACTTCCTTTTGCCGGCACCACCGTTAGCCAGAATCATCACCAGTCTCATGAAAATGTTCAGTGTGTCCATATAGATCCCCATACACCTAAAAGAAACAAGAACATGATATCTATCCTTTTGTGCAAGTACACCATCATCACAACACTACTGTGCAGAAACCTGCATTTAAAGTCTACTTGAATATTTCCTGGAGTGACTTACGCATTGATGGGGTCATATTTCTGTACACCATAGAGCGGGTGTGTCTCTGCCCTCTTGATGACCTTCTGTGTATCATAGAGGAGGAACATGCTGAACAGGACCAGGCCTCCATAGACGGCTACAGAGTACAGGCCTGCTCCGAACGCTGAGGTGGGCGGCAGGAACATTGATCCTGAAGAAGAGGGGAACACTCGCTGTGAGTTGTACATTATTACGTTATAAATATTATTTATATTATAAACATGTCATTCATTCACATTCACTCAAGCCTGTACAACCTAAATAGAAAATACATGTAAAATAGTATGTGCCATAATCACAAGAAGATCAAACTGTATCATTTCTGTAGTTCACTTTTTTTGTTCTCCTATTGTGTGACATCAGGAACAAATTCGTTTGCATAAATCAACTGGCTCGTTTGTGTGAAAACTAACACTGAGGGTGTGATTTTATTCTTCTTATTTATTGATAATTGAAGGATTTTATATTTATTTATAGTTAAAGAAGTTGCTCATGTAGCACAACAGAGACAATCATGGTAAGATCACCTGACACTTAATACTACTACTAATATAGGATAACATGTATTCACCAAGTACACATTATGTCTTTTAAGTTTTGTTGTTCATACTTTTACGACTTGAGTGTCATCAGGTATAAACAACACAGAACCACTGTAATGCAAATGGAACAATAGTTTACAAACTGTGCACTATGCGTTTAGTCTTTATACAGAGTGCTGATTACTTTGTTTCGTCTGTTACCTTTGTGTCGGGTGAGCGGGAGAATGACCTGATTTCAGCCACTGTAGTTATTTTACAGAGGTGTTAATCTTGTCTCATAATGTAATAAAATGGTGTCTTATGAGCCATCATTCTCATGGCTCTTCTTACTCAAACTGGCCGTCCTCGATAAAGTTTTATCATCCTATTTATACCTGAAGCAACACGCCGCTTTGCATTGTTTTTATTGCATTTTCGGTGTGAAAGCATTCAGAACCGTCTGTAGTGCACCTGAGACAGGGGTTACGAGGTGAAAGTGCATTACACTAACCAATAGAGGAAGCGAAGACCACTCCAAAGCCGACGGCCAGTGGCCCCCCCATATTGAGGAACTTCTCACTTGGGGCACACATGGCCACAGTGGACAGACCTCCCACGATGCCTGCTGTGTACCAGGCGGCCCTAATCATCAGAGGCCCTCCCAGGAGAGTGAGGGGAGCGATGACAGCACCCATCACACCTTAATAATAAACAAAGCAAAACCACAACTGACAAACATTCAAAACAAACTACAACAACAAAAGAGATCTCCATCTAGTGTAGAGGTTCCAAATACAACACAGCTGTTACTCTCTGAGCCTTTACATGACTGCCCTCTCGTGTTCAATTGAGGCAACTACATAACAGAAACAACAGAGCCAAGCGAGACAACACAACAGAGTAATAAGTTCTCACTAGACATTGTCTTACAAACCTGCATGGAGCATCCAAGCGAGGTGTTTGGGCACTGGGCTGTGCTCATACGAAACAGACCTGACCAGCATGCCGGCACCAATCATAGCCGCAAAAGTGGCTCCTATAGCCTGAATTAGAACAAGCATCAGGCATTCATATTATTAACCTGTAAATAAACCAGCTCCATAGTGTATTACCCTTCAATTTCATTTGAAATAAAATGTCGTAATTCAGTGTGTTGAGTTTGCTTACCAGCCAGGATCCTCTCATCATCAGACCCATGAGGGCCGGGGTCCTGCTCACTGCTACAGCCGACAGAGCTGTCAGTCCAACACTGCCTGCAAAGTACATGTAGGTGGAGTGGATCCTGTCCTTCACATACTGAGGCCAGATCCTGCACACAGAGGGGAGAGCCTGGTGAATATGAGCAAACACTTTCTACTGACATGTGCTTCAAAAAAACATAATGAAAAGAGCTGCCGTTACTCACACTGCTCTCTCTATGGCACCCATTTCACTGGACATGCCGAGCCCGTAGTAGCACAGAGCTCCAAGGCCAACAGCAGCACCTCCAGCCAGAATCATTCGTCCCATGCTGTCAACTGTGGGCACACCAATAATAATTTTAGACATACTTTAAAATGTAACAAACCTAAATACTGGAATAATGTTACAGATAAACACAGTGACTGACACAGGTAGATGGTCTGCTTGGTGCTTCAAAAGGAACTGTTTGGCATATTGGCAATTTGATATCTATCAAAGAAGCCTCCAAACTATGTGAGATCAATTTAATTACACAATATATATATATACAATATCTTATATTTGCTATGGCTTGCTTAAGACAGTGGATGGAATAAAACTCCAGTTATGTAACAGTACAGTTTATGAAACAGCATGTATTGGTATATTTAACTAGTATATGGGACAGCGATTACTTTTGATGGCGGTATCTGTTGCAGGCTCAAATGCTGCTTCTTGAAGCTGGTCTCTGGTTGTCCTCCCACGTTTGAAACCAAATCTGGCCTTTGAGGAGAAACCCTGGTAAAAGAAAAACAAACATTACACAAAACTGCAATTGTTGATTTAGCAGCTGGGGTTTCACATCCGGCCTTATCAATCAAAACTGAAATTGTAAATTGTAATGACGCTGCCATTCCTTCGGAATATCTGGTAGTGTCTTTACATTCAGTGTCCACTATCTGACGTAGTCTTATGTGTATTTAAATATCTGCTGGATATATCTGCAGGATTAACAAGATCTTCTTCTAGTCTAATCAATTCTTAGCAATAGCACTGTAAGGTAATTAGCACTACTAATAATAGTTGTGTGTATATATACACTACCGTTCAAAAGTTTGGGGTCACCCAAACAATTTTGTGTTTTCCATGAAAAGTCACACTTATTCACCACCATACGTTGTGAAATGAATAGAAAATAGAGTCA
>JAVQJD010099126.1:0-60974 GCA_036023655.1 Nannoperca australis | reverse complement strand
CAAACGAGAAGTACCGTGTTTGATTCCTGTATCTTCCAATGTTTTTCGTGTACTTGAAGCAGGGTTGTACAGAAGAACTGGCCCTGTTGTTTTCTTTAGTGTGACTAGGTCTTCTGCTTATGCTGCTTCTTCTTCTTTCGTTTAATGACGGTTAAGAAACAGCTTACGGTTCATTACCTCCACCTTCTGAATGGACGCGCTGTCTGTCTCTTTACGGACAGCGCGTCCAATAAGCAAAGATCCGTTACGACCATAGGAACCCTCCCTTTGCGTTTTCTGTTAATGTGTTGTGTTTTCATTAAGAGAAAACACAACACATTAACAGAAAATGGAAAGGGAGGGTTCTTATGGTCGTTGCTGATTGGACGCGCTGTCTGTCTCTTTACAGGTGCACCGTAAACTGTAAAATGCACCGTAAACTGTTTAACACGAAAAACATTGGAGGATGTGGGAATTGAACACAGGACCTCCAGTATGCTAAGCAGGTGCTTTACCGTTTGAGCTTGGTACATATCCTTGTTAATAGGCACCCACGTCTACCGGTAGGAGTACCTACCCTTTCCGTTTTCTCTTAATGTGTTGTGTTTTCGTTAATGTGTTGTGTTTTTTGTTAATGTGTTGTGTTTTTGTTAATGTGTTTTGTTTTCTGTTAATGTGTTGCGTTTTTGTTAATGTGTTGTGTTTTCTGATTTGCGTTTGTCTTCTGCACTTCAGGGCCACCGTACTTAACCCCTTTGGCTGTTTACTTGACCAAAACCAACTGCCATTAACTGACATATCGTGACCTACATGTAATGAGCATGTGCATTTTACAATTTTATTGGGAAACCACAAATGTTTTACAGGCTTAGCACACATGAATGACAAAAAACAACGTATTTTCTCGTTCAGCTCTTGCGGTCTCTAGACATGCCGATAAGATGCCTGTGAATTTCATTTGCGGTGCTCACAGCATTAAAAAGTCACATATTAAAAAAAAATCCACAGATGTTGCTGTTAACATTTTCAACAGGAACTACTAGCTAACAAAAAAGTAGTTCCTATATGGAAAGTGTTGACAGCGTGTTCTGTAGATTATCCAGAGTGAAACATGGACACAGTTTCTAGAAAGAGATGTTGGCGTTGATTTGTTAAACCTAATATTTTCTAATTTTGTGAGCATTACAGATGAAATTCCATTCAGCTTAATTGCACTTGGGTGGAGACATAAAATTCAGACACCTCATTGAAAACATGTGGGCATACCGTAAATAAAACAAAAATTGGCATGTCTGGACCAGTAGAGGCAAGTGATACAATATGTATGGCTTTCATTGGAATATGACTGAACTGAACCTTTAAAGTGTCAGTTTATTCTACAAAGCATAATTTCTTATGCCTTATGTAATGTAACAGTTTGTGTTGTATCATCAGGAGTTGTTTCCTCTTGTACAGATATCTGTTCTGCTATGAGGCTGACTCTGAGGAAGTGAGTGTCTGTGAGGGCACAGGCAAACATAGACATAAATGTAAATGTGTGTGTGTTTATGTTGTCTTATGTTCATTTGATTCGCTGGGGACATGCACCAGTGAATACCTCTGTATGTTTCTATTTTGTAATGTTTCTTTTATGTCTAAATTGCGTTGCAGACAGTGTCATGTAGGAGAAGGAGGACAGGTTAGCCTTAGAACAGGAAGTTGATGGTTTCCATGCTAGTTCATATGTATGTGTGCATTTGTAGGCTAAAGGTGTGTTATTGATAACTCTGGAGAGCAAAAGATAGGATGTTGAGAGTTTGGCTTTGAGTGTGTGTGAGTACATGATAGTGTTTACTGTAGAGAGGGGGTTTCCCAGTATTGTGTCTGTTTGTACGGTTAGTAATATGGAGTGTAAAAACATTGACTGTCTGTGAGCTGTAGCCTTTAGTTTGTTCAGTAAACGTAACTCCCTGGCTGAACTGTCAGAAAGTGAAAGACATTGCGAGCATGATGTGTAGAAACTGGAGCGCCTGGTTGCTGTTTCGTTTATCGGGGATTTTCTGTGTGTGTGTGTGTGTGTGTGTGGTTGTGTGTGCTGAAGTGTGTCTTGGACATCAAACATCAACTTCCTCTACATCCACGTGCACTGACATAAACTCATAAACCCACTCAGTGTTAGTTCTGCTTCTGATACAGCACACGCCTGTGATGTGCGACTGGTTAAGTTTACTTTTAATTTAGCTTTAACCTTTTTTCACTCCAGATAGTGGAAGTGCTGCTGCTTTTTTTGTGTAATACTGTACACACTTGATTCTGCTCGCAATGAGCTTCAGGAGCAAAATCACCTTCAGGAAGAGAATAAAGAGCAAACGAGTACGATCGAATTACAACCGGCTGAGTATTGTACGTATTCTCTTTCTATCTCTGCTCACATTCACGCCACGTTAGTATTTATTGACTGTCACATGATTATAGTTTACTGTCATTGACTTACAGACGTTTATATGCTGTATAAAAATCAAATAATTGTAATTTTTACAGCTTTAATTATAATAGACCGCTGTAATCACACTGTAATCAGTGTTTTATGATATTTGTGTGCTTAATTTTTTCCTCTTTTGAAGATGTGTTTGTTCAACCACAGTGAGCCAGGAAGAGGCAAATAGAAGAGAAGGCTTTGACGTTGACAGATTAGATGATCTGTGTTTTAATGACACATACCAAAGCAGAGCTAATGCTACATTATTGTACCTGACAGATGTCAGCTCTCCAGACTGCCAGACTTTCCCTGAAACATTTACTCTGACGTCACATAGGTCAGAGTAGTCACAATGCACATATGAAAACCTCAATCTTAATCTCCTCGCCTACCAATTGCTATTCTCATGTAATTTATCTGTTTGAATCTCATGTCGTTTTCCTGCTCGATTGTTTTCCAGAAAAGCACATTTAAAATAGTTTTAGTTTAATTATTTATTAGGGCTACAGCTAATTATCATTATTATTCTATTATTTGACATAAAACCGGGTAAAGAAGCAAATCCTCACATTTGAAATATTAAATGCTGCACATGCTTTGTATTTTTTTTAAATGTATTAATCTAATTGATTCAAAAGGCTAATCAGTTATTATGATGACATGTTGACAAATTGTGTTGCCAATTATCACGTTTGACTGAATAGACACAAGGAACAAAGAACTAGATGATAACACACTAGGTGACTATTTTGTAGGTCTGGAGTACAACTCTAACTGACAGTGTACATCAGCATACTGATCTTTAATACTGCATGTGGGTAAATATTAACTGTATAAAGTATGGGTTGTAAGGGCAATACCTGTAGCTCATGTTCTCTCTCTTGGTTGTCAGCCAAGAGGCGTGTTCTGACTGTTAGGATAGTTGTGGTGGGTAAAAGCCCCAGACTGCACTACTGCATGCGTGTGAACCAAACCAAAGATAATTACTTCCTCCATCATCCTCCCCACAGCCTGCTCCAACTCTTGCCTTTGCTGTTGTTGCTGCTATGTTTCTATTCTCTGTATGACACAAGTCATTCATTGTCCTCTATCTGTAAAACATATTTTAAACTCATCGACCAGTTACATAATCCTTAGTTATCCTCAGCATAGTTTTACATCTTTTTGAGAAAAGAGAAAGTCTGAAGTGCATTGTTAATTTAAAAGTTGTTGTTTGGTGGTTTATACACAGCGTGAGTGTGAAATGGGGTTTGGAGGTATGTGAGAACAGGCTTCACATAAAGAAATGACTGTTGAGCTGCAACTCTTTTATGTTGTTTTGGGGGTTGTTTCGTTTACTGAAAGGAAAATCCGCTTAGATTATCTGTATATGTATTGTCGTGTGTGTCACAGCCTCTATGTTGCTGTAGCGCTACTTCCTCTGCACTTCTTTTAGATCCTAATGATGTCATGGCAAAACACTGGAAATGTCATGACCATAACTGTTTCTGCCATGGATAATAATAATAATTTTAATAAAACCTTTATACTGTAAGAATAATGTGGTCCATGAACACAACTTTACAAAACATTATACTGAGTCTTTTTTTCTGCTCTATAATATCTGGTTATAGATATGAGACACAAACTAGCTTTTAGAAGCACTTGCAATATCAGTGCCAATATGATTAGAATATGTTACTAATCCGGAAAGATTTGATAAATTTGACCAACATTCAATGCCAACTTTCACTACTTGACACTTTTCACTACTTATCATATTGTCTAATCTTATATCTTACTGTATCTTTGTATCATATTGAGGTTTGATACCTTTGGTTTGATACCTCAATGCTAATCAAATGTCTCTGTGTTACCATTTGCAGCAAGAGAAGCCTAAGCTGATCGATCCTCTTGACTATGAGACTGTCATCTCTGAACTGGGGGACGAGTTGAAGGAGGACCCTCTCAGAGACCTGCTCCTATTCCCTGACAATGATTTCTCGGTAAGTGTGTGTGTGTGTGTGT
The DNA here is from genome assembly GCA_036023655.1 of Nannoperca australis. NCBI lineage: Eukaryota > Metazoa > Chordata > Actinopteri > Centrarchiformes > Percichthyidae > Nannoperca > Nannoperca australis. Next base: position 56,530 of record JAVQJD010099126.1, on the reverse strand, counting down.
GTCAAAACAAGATCTTTGTTATAAATCTGAACCCTGGTTCTCTCTGACACAGATCAGGGTTATTTCCCAAACTCATTATTGGAGGGTTCACCATTATGTGTTTCTTCCCCCCAACTTATTTTGATTTATTTATTAATCATTAGGTTTACTGAATTGAATTGAATCGAATACCAGTTGCTGCAAGTTACCATATGCTGGTACACTGACATTATATTGTCAGTGTCTCAGAAATGATTGTATATTAAAAATATGTTGGCTCACCAACAACAATCCAGATATTTGGCTGACAGAGATGTGAAACAAGAATTAGCAGCAATTCTTCACTTTTAGGATTCTCTCACCGCTTACCAACGTCTAATAAACATATCAACTGATTAATAGTTAACAATTAACCTTCTGCCCAGGTAACACATTTTTGTTTTACAAATTATTTAACCAACAGAAATGTGTTAAATTTCAAAGAACACACAGAGCCCTATTGGTAAATAAGGCTAAAGTAAATACCTTCTTCTTTGCTCATTCTGCTCAAAACTCCAGTTTCAAGTATCCACTGGATATCCACTATCCACTCCTATCAAGAGAAGAGGTGCTGGGTTTGACTTGAAGCCTTAGCTTAGCTAGCATATATTGCAGGGGCTGAGCTGGGCTACTACTCTAGCTAGAACTTGCCTTTGAGCTCCAGCAAGAAGAATTCAGCACTAACAAAAACCTTTGTATAAAGCTCAACATTTTCAAGCAAATTTCAAAAATAATATTTAAAAACAAATTTAAATAATTCATAATTCAAATGAATTGAAAACATTGAATCACTCAGACATATGCCATTGCACCATAATCATTCTGTCATTCACTATTCCCTAATTAATAAACACTCACCAATCTACTCTATAGTGAGCAGTAAATTCTAATTTCTGACACTCGGGTGTAGAGTTGCACGACATAAATTATCACATCTATCAAATGTAACACATTGTGGGATTATTAGCAGACAATAGTGTATATGCCATGGACATAACCTTTATGTCACATTTTAGGCACTTTTCAAGGCACTATATTGTGCAAAAATTATGCAATTAGAATTCAAGTGAGTAGTAAGATGGCGGACAGTAAATGTAGTGAACTATATAGTAAATAGGGAGTGGTTTTGGACACAAATTGGCAGTTGTTAATATGACAATGATGCATCGTTGTTTAAAATGCAGCATGTTTCTCCACCCCAGCGTGACACACTTATTCATACTAATCATGCATGTTAAGCATTGCGGTCTTTTCATTACAGTCAACAATTTATTCTCTCTGGCCCCTTTAGCTCTTTGTTCATTAGTACTTTCATTACTGTGGTAATGCGTTTCTGCAGACGCAGATCCACTGCACATTAAGATAACCTAATTGGCTATTTTGGGTAAAGGGAAACGTTTGCTTGTGGACCCCGCAGTTGTAGCTTTAATGTTTGGCTCTGCTGGTTCCCAGCTCTGCCTGGTTACGACACAATCTCCTCTGATTTTCGTTGCCTTGTCTCTACAGTCAATTTTCATAATTGTAAGTGAAAGTGGCTTGGCAGAGCCAGTGCTAATGCACAAAAGGCATTTACTAGAGCTCCTTCATTGCCAGTTGGTCAGTGAGCTCAGCACTCTAGCCAGCTGATTGGGTTGTATAAATCAAAGTCCGTCTCTGTTCACGCACAAAGATCTTTAGCGCTGACTTGTTTTCATTCCCATTCTGCACAATCACTTGGAATAAAATTTTGTAATATAATTAAAGTAGCATGATTCAAAGGTTAGGTTTGTAGTTGGAGGTCTAATCACTACTGAGAAAGGGAAAACCTATTAAGAGATTTGACTTAAATTATTAATCTACACTGCAATAAAGCTGTGCAGAAATTAGTATTTCATCAGTATACTGGATACATTTTTGCATATCCTCTTAAATCACTAGATGTTAATATGTAAGCAATAAAGCACGACGAGCAGTCCTAGTGAGGAAAAACAAGACTAAGAGTCTACAGCCATGCTCTGTGAAGCTGTAGTAGCTAAATGCTAACATCATCATGCTAACATGCTTGCAATGGCAACGTTAGCATGCTAATGTTGATCAGGTATAATGTTTACCATGTTCATCATGCTAGTTTAGCATGTTATGATGCTAACTAATTAGAAATAAATAAATAAATAAATATATATATAAATAAATATTTATTTATTGGAATGTCATTAGTAAATGGGAATATTAGTATTGGAGAAAGGAAAATTTTTGACCTGCTGTTAGCACTTGATGAAATAATGAGGGATCACAAAAGTGATTTGGCTATCATCTGGGAACCATGAACGTCTGTACAAAACTTCATGGCAATCCCCGCCAATATTTTCAGTAGCCATGTTTTTTTTTAATAACCTGTGGCCCTGAACAGAGTCATTAGTTAGACGGATGATTTCCTATTAGCAATAATCAGTGTTTCTCCCAGGACATATTATGAGCCACCCAGATCCTTACACATATTGTTTTGTGATCAGTTTTGTTAGTAGATGGCACCCACATAAATATAATACCTATAATAGGTATTATATTTATGTGGGTGGAGGTGTTGCTTTGAAACATATAAAAATCCTGTGTGTTTTCTGTCCATGTTAACAGTTTTTTTTATCCCTCCAGGTATCCACTGTGCCTCAGGAGAGTCGGACTCTCAAGTCAACTGTTCCAGACGGGGCAGAACTAGAGGCTGAATGTCTGCTGGTCAGACAGGTGAGGTGTTAGTGTGTGTGCTTGTGTTTGCCCACATGAATTTTTGTGTGTACAGAAGTGAATTGAAGCCACTGTGGGGATGAAAAAGGTTTCGGTTGGTGGTGGTTACGTTTGTCAGTTTAGGCTGTTCTTATTATAGGACATCCTGATACCCGTGGAGAGGTTTCCTCATACCACAAAAATAAACCAAATGTGTGTGCATATCTTAATGTGTATATGCCTGTGTTTGTTTGTAGACTATCAGGGCTCATTTCAGATCGACCAGCCATAATCTCTAGGGCTCAGTGGAGAAATAATATCTGAGTAGACGGAAACTCCTCAGACAGTACTGTCACACCTCACTGGAGACTAGCGTGTGCAAATGACTCTCTTTGTGTGATTGCAAAATATTTTTTTATTGAAAACAGTATTAAATGACATAATATGTATGCAGATGTACGTTGTAATTGTTTTTGTTTTACATAGACAAAGAAAAATGTTCATAAAAGCACATAAAAGGAAATAAAAAGTACAAAAACCCAAACAAACCAACAAACACACACCCCGCCCCGGCTCATTTAGAATGAGGAGTGCACATACACATAACAGAATTTAACAGACCAGCTCTTAGTCTGGGGGGAACTGTTGCCATTTGTAAAAAAACAACAACTTTGAAACAGAGAGAGGATTAGGAAGTTTTCAATGTAGGAGTAGGTGGTGTCTGACTGGTAAAGGTGTCAAATTAGTCATTTCATTATGCATGGAATTTAACTGACCTGACTCATCTGGGGTCCCAAAGATGGCAATCAATGGATAGGGCTGTATATGTATTTCCATTCTCATATGGTAGACAGTGTATTTAAATACCACAAATGATGTAACTGTGGGCAGAAGCAAAGCAATTGGTTCAAATGACACATTCAAATGACAAATCACATTTATCCTCCACCTCTGGAGTAGACGGTCTTGATTTAGAAAAATTGAGCGTGTATGACCGTAAACTGAATGAGTGTGAGTGGAGCACAAAGCGTGACAGTACTTAGCCCACCCACAACTTTCTCCCAGTCCCAGCTCTCCCTGTTGCTGGTAATATGTTTGGTCTGTTTATAATTTGTGACATTATTAACAAAAGATTAAGATCTTTCCAAACAAATGGATTGAAGAAAATAGAGACAAGGCATTCAACAACTGCCTCCCAGTCTTTGTGACTTGTGTGTGTACATTACAAAGTGGTAGTACACACGCCGTGAGAGCACTATTTAAACCCCTGAGACAGACAAGTAATCAATTAAGATGTACAGATATCTTTATTTGCAGACTCCTTGGGGACATAGTCTTAATTCAGTTCCTTTTATAATTTGACTAATCTACTGATGAATCCCAGCCTTCACATCAGTTTACTAGGCCTCAGGAGTGCTGAGTTCTGGCTGTACTGTCGTGTAGCTGTCTTCATTGTCTGAAGACTTTCCAGCTGCCCCAGGTCCAATTTCCCAGAGAGGCCATCATTTTGGAAAGTTAATAATAAATCAAATTCAACTTAATCTCCATCCTTTCCTCCAGGCCTGTAAGTATTACAACTCTGAGCTAAATGTGGTCCAGTTCAAGTATGACGACTACGCTGGAGACTACCGCCTGCTGCCCAGGTAACACACTTGGACATTACTCTATAACCCTGTGTACTGTGTCTGCTGTATGGGATTTGAAGAATTATTACCCATTTGGGGAAAGTTAGATGAGGAGATGGATACCACTCACATATCTGTACGCTCTATGTGAAGCTAAAAGGCAAATGTCATATTTACACATTGTTTTTTGTACTGATTTAATAACCAAGATAAAACATCTTAATATGTGAGCTTTAGATGTGCTAATAGGTGGATTTTGTTACCTTTGGACACATCCAGGCTAGCTGTTTCTCCTTTTCAGTTTTTGTGCTAAGCTAAGCTAACTGTTTTCTTGCCGTAGCTTCATCGTTAACGTACAGACATGAGAATGGTATCAGTCTTAACTCTATAACTCTCTGCAAGAAAGTGGATAGGCATATTTCCCAAAATGTCAGAAACATCTCTTTACCTTCATTTTCCTATTGGGTTCTGCTAAGTATCGAACCTCAACGAGTTGCCCGAATTGTCAAGACCTAAACACTGGAATTAACCAGATTCATAATCGTGTTTAGTTATTCTTTGATCAGATCACCTTTTTGGTATCGGTATCGGTATCAAAACTCAATATTGTACCGTCTAATTTCAAACGGTACTCAGCCCTATGTTTCCTTCTGTTACAGCAACATTAAGTTAATCATGTAAATAAACTGTTGTTTATTTTGCAATGCATGAGCATGTGGATTCAGATTTGTTTGACTTCATCGTCATTAACAAGAGCATGATGGTGGCTGGTGTTGATTGAAAAGGAAGTAAGAGTAAAAGACTGAGGACACTCAACTCAAACACATGTTAACTGTCAGTGCATTTTTTAAATGCCAGTCATCCGGTCAGACACCCAATCAGTCAGTCAGTCATTTATTTAAATCAGGCTGTCAGTCAGTCAAGGGGAGTTCTGTCAGGCCCCAGTGAGACTGACCCCGTGCAGCCCTGCAGTTTCTGCTCTCAGCCACAGGAATGTCCCTCTTATGTCCCATGGGTTGCGACTGTATTCTTTCAGTCAGTTCACATAACCTCTGAATTGACAACCAGGACGAACTAAAAAGTAAGATGCAGCTTAAAAACAAGTTAGAACACAATCATCCCAACTTATGTCGTCTCTTTATAGCTGTGGAATTACCATACAAGCACAAACACTACTGTTACATTGTTTGTTTATATGGCTAATAAGCTAACCGACCATAAACTGTAAGCTTACGGGTTTGTAGTGAAATACACCAGGAACACCATAGTACAATGGGGATCCAGCTACTGTATATGTGTGGTTGTCACCACTGTGATTAAGTAGAACAATCTTCATCTGTGCAGGCCCATGTTAGCATTCCTCTGGCAGTGGCCAGCCCACAATCACCAGAAATCCTCTAAACATAGTCCCCTTAAGAGATTTTTTACAGCTTTTACGATGGTGTGACTTTTAGCAGAGGGTGGTTCCAGTGTTCTCCTCCACAAACTGCAGCCTAGCTGTCTGCAGCTCACAGCACACACACAAAGGCATTTCATCCCATGGCTCACACACAAAGACAGGTCAGCCTGTGAAATCAGTAGAGCGGGACTACCTATTGTTGACTCCTGACAGAGAACGATGGAGCAGAATCAGCTACCCACAGTCCTTTGCACATCTCAGATAGAGTGGATTAATTCAATTGCCGTAATCATTTTCTCTTTCCATCAATATATTTCATTATCAGAGTTCCACATTTTTCTTCTCGTCTTTCCCCATTCTTTATAGGAAACTGTACAAGGCAGAGAAGCTGCCATCCCACTCTTTTGAAATTGACTATGAGGATGTGGACAAGGATGAGGTCAGTAATGACTATCTTCTGACAAATGCTTTCTCAATGAATGCATTACATACTGGATACTTCCTGAGACTCATGTTCAAATTAGTTTATCGCAGCATTAAAGCTGTTAGAATATATTTTGCAAGAGCAGTTAGCTTATTATAAGTCGGTGGGACATTGTTTACGGACATAATGTAACATCCTAAGATAGAATGAGTCTCCTTTTCACTATTTATCATCTGCTCCTCTGTGTCACAGGGATGAATGCAAAGCTGGTGTATCAATAACTGACTGTATTTGTGTTTAACAGGATACCACCTCTCTGTCCTCGTCCAAAGGAGGAGGGGGAGGTGGTGGTGGTGGAGGAGGAGGTGGAGGGATCGGTGTGTTTCGGTCAGGCTGGCTCTACAAAGGGAACTTTAACAGCACCGTCAACAATAGCATCACTGTTCGGGTGAGGAAATGTCTGATTGCCTTTTCATGCGTGTGCACACACACACACATATACAAAAGTTCAAAAACTTGTTTTTAAAAACTTCTCTAAGTAACAAGAACAATCACTGACAATGTTTTTGGGTTGTTTTATTAAAAATAATTTATAATTTATAAATAATTAGTTGTCTATGACTTTGCCCACAAACTAGATAAATGTATTTGACCCTTATTCTATCTGTGCAGTCATTCAAGAGGAGATATTTTCAGCTCACCCAGCTGACAGATAACTCCTACATCATGAACTTCTACAAAGATGAAAAGATTTCCAAGGAACCCAAAGGGTGCATCTTCCTTGACTCATGCACTGGTGTGGTACAGGTGTGTTTTAAAGCATTCAAGCAAAGAGTGCAACACAATATTCACTATATTATAAATATATAGACTTTTTAAAAATCTTTTGTTCACACAAAAATTCTCCATCTCCTCTATAAACAAAAGTAAAAATAAGTTCATTTTTCTTTTGTACTTACCCAGTGACTGACAAACCTCACAGATGTAATCTTTATGTCTATGCATGCAGTTCAAAGACACAGTTGTTTTTACCTTCATCATTGTCAAATCAATCCATCTAAAAGTACAGTAGACTGCATGGTAAATTTAGGAAAACTATAAAGTTAAATTATAAAGGAACGGCACTATATCAAACTTAAATGGGACTTTCTTTTTACCCACAGCAATGGCAGATAAGTGCATACTGTATTTTTTATTTAATTTATGAAAAAAACTGTTTTAGATATGAAACTTTTGATATTTTTTGTTTCTTTCTCCAGAATCTAAGCTAAGCTAGGCTAAGTTTATGATTCAGTATAAATTGCCCTAAAAAAAACTGCATGTCAAAGAAGGAGTCACATTTTCAAAAAATCAAACCAAGCTGTTTTGTAACCACATTCTCCTATCCATCCTTCCAATCATCCCCCTAAAGAATAACCGCCTAAGGAAACATGCCTTTGAGCTGAAGATGAACGAGGTTACGTACTTCGTGCTGGCCGCAGAGAGCGAGCAGGACATGGAGGAGTGGATTACCACGTTGACGCGCATCTTACAGATCAGTCCCCATGACGGTCCGGCTCCCGACCGCAAGAGTCTGGACCTCACCGACCATCGGCAGGGTGAGACTGATTCTGTTTTTGTATTTAGGGATACAAGAAGTCTACCTACGATGGATGTAGAGACATGGAACTGAAAAGCAGATGGAAAGAGCAAAGGGGATGGAAGCACAAATGGTAATTTAGAAGAGAAAGGGTTTTTTAAAAAGAGGCCAAGAGGAATTATTTGCAGAAGTCCAACACAGGTATAAAGGATGCCCTTAAAGAGAGAAATGCTTTTATTATCATGTGTCTCAAATGTAACCTTTCTCTCTCTGTCTGACTTACTCTAACTAAATAATATCTGCCATCTTGCCACGACCTTAATGGGGAATTTCTGCTGGGTTGGGGCTCAATCAGTAACGCCACTCTCAGGAAATGAGGCCTGACACCAGCTTGTGACTCCACCTTTGTTGAATACATCATACCATGTTATTAAAAAACTTAACATGGAAGCAAAAGTCATAAAACTCAACTTTAAGCGCAAGCTCTGTGAGAGCTGGGTCATGGGGTATTGAGACTTGGCCCAGTGAAGAGTGGTAGAGTGATGTAATAGCGCTCAGCCATCATGACTCTGTGGTCTGTTAGCATGCTTCTAAATCAGGCAGCGAGTGTGTGGTGACCTACCATTAATGAGCCATTTTGTTCAGAATGGCTTTTGGGAAGAATTGCTCCAGGCGCATGGAGGTTATATTTCTGCAGAAGCCTGCCTGCCTTATGATCCCTAAATATCACAAATTGAGTCATATTTTATTCTGAGATGGATATATGTCCACTTGTTCTTGTTAGTGTGTATTTAGTGTACTGCTGAACCTATTTTAGAAAATGGCATATGGCCTTTAACCTACAGGGATAATGCTTAGTGCTCAGTGTTGGCAGTCAATAACTCATAAAGAGAAGTCGCTCTTAGGAGTCCTGATTGTGTTTGTTCTCTCTGCAGATGTGTTTGATCTGTCGTTGAGTGACTGCTGTTTGCAGGAGAATGAAGATACTACGACAGAGAACGGCATCAATCCAGAGCTAGCAAAGGTTGGCTACACTGAAACCTTTTCATTTTCAAAAAATAATATTCTCTGCTGGTTTAGGCTACTCCATTACAATTAGCATTATCATAATTAATGGTTCATGCATGTAAAGCACAGCTGTCGTTGTCTATGTAAAGGTAGTTTATGATCATTAGTGGTGCTATGGAGCAATGTTTTGCAAGAAGATGCACATGCGGTACACATTGCTGCCAATGGTTTCACACTTCTATTGACTGACAGTCGGTGAGGGTAACACGTTGAGAAATGTAGCCGTGCTTCAGCAAAAGACAGGAAATATTAAGTGTAACCATGGGGGTAAACAATGCCGGTTTCCAGATATTCAGAAAGCTGGCTTTGTAAATATTTCATGAGGAAGGAAATGCATTTGTCATGCTTTTATAGGCCTCAAGAATACACACAATTAATTTTGGTGATGGACACTGAATGTAAACATAACTTCCATTGTTTAAAGAAGAAAACACCACAGACTACCTTTAAGCCACTGAAAAAGCAAAAACGGAAAACGTTGCTGTTTTTACTGACATCATGATTCATAATAAGCAGCTTATTATTTGCATCAAGTTGTTCTTTGACTGTCTCCTTCTGCCTCTCTTGCCATCTATTGTGTAACAGTATATCTCTGAGACAGATGAAGGAATTCGCTCTGCCAGAAGAGAAGAGAGGCTGAATCTGTTCTCACTGGACCCTGACACTCCTGTATGTATGAAGAATGTGGCTGCACATCTACATGTGTTCACTGTTTTTTTTTTCTTTCCATTGTTGTACTTATATTACTCTTATATTTATGTTTGACTTGATGTTGAAGTTTTAACCAGCTTTTATCCCAATGATTCTTACTTTACTTAAATAAAGTAAAGTAAAGAAAGCCTCCATGTAACAAGCTGTGTTCCACCAACCACAGGTTCTCAGGAGCCCGCGGGCCGAACATCCATCAGTTGAGAACGCAACAGTGCGTCCGTTTGAGGAGAAACTGGGCAGGAGGTTTATGATAACCTGCAGATCACTCAACCTCATGCTGCAGGGTTGCATCAATGAGAGTGAAACTGGACCGGTCACTAATGTGAGGATTAGAAATATTTGCCTTTTACACTTTTAGACATGCTTCAAAGTTGACCTTTGCATTAAAATGTCACTATGAAATAAATGGTCATGGCACTCAAAGCTGTAGATGCTGAAAGTAATTTTCTGGATTTAATCCAGGGAAGGATTTCTACAAGAATAAGATTAATAGCTCTAGCTGTACATCAAAAGCAGTAGAGAATGTTCTGAAAGCATGTTGAAGGTTTAGGGTTAGGGTTTTATATATAAAGAAACTGAGAGTGACTGAGGTGAATCCGCCCCCATAGATTGAACCCTTCTTCGTGTCGCTGGCTCTGCTGGATGTACGAGAAGGGAGAAAGGTATCCTCAGACTTCCACGTAGACCTCAACCACGAGGCAGTGCGTCAGATGCTCGGAGGCTGCAGTAATGGAACTGGTGGTCCGGGGACGGTGGGCGCAGGTCAGGAAAATGGCCTGTGCTCTCCTGCTGAGAAGAAGTCAGGGGACTGTCACCTCAGTCTGGACCTGGACCACTGGCTATGCTTTCCCAAACAGGTACCGCTGCAGCATGATCCTGTCTTTCCATCCCCTACTCTCCATTTAACATGTAGAATGACTCTTAACATGCCTTTCCAATGCTCTCCATGCAGGCCATCTTCTCTGTGACCAACCCCCACACAGACATAGTGATGGTGGCAAGAGTGGAAAAGGTCCTGATGGGAAATATTGCTTGTGGGACAGAACCTTATATCAAGAATACGGACTCCAGCAAGGTTGAAATAAATGTCAATGCTTTGGACACTCTCACTGATAGTTTAGACCACATCAGTATTTACATTGCATGATTTATTTTCTATCATTGACCAACAACATAGAGCTAAACCTTTTACATAGTCCTGTCTCTTGAAGAAAGCTGGGAAAAAACGGCTAATATAGCATGCTGTTAGGGCATTTTTTTGTAAGGGAAATGGCTTTATCTACTCAAACTGTTTAATTCGTGACATTTACAAAATGGTTTTCCTGTAAGGCCGGAGTTTATCTTCATCACTGAATGCCAGTCCGGTCAGATAGTTTCGAAATTAGGTTTTTCCGAAACCCTATCCCAGACATTTCCTGGCTTCCTCGCTGGCACTCTACCATGTGGTCCTTGTTTAGATGGCTAAGTGAATCCACAGACACTCAACCTGCTGCCAGAGTTACTGCGTTAAACGACCTCTGATTTAGTGTGTCACTCTGTCCAGGTCAACAAGGATTTAGGGCTGATCCCATCCCATTGTATTTAAAAATATCAGCTGTGGCGTCTTGCTAACATTTCCCTCTGTCCATCGTTCTCTCTACTTGTGTCTTCTACAGACTGTTCAGAAAATTATGAAGTCCAACAAACAGTTCTGTAGTAAACTGGGGAAGTACCGTATGCCATTTGCCTGGTCTGTCAGGTCAGTGGCCACTGGTTGGACGTTCAGTTGTCTAAACATTTTAAAATGTATCTACCATGTTCTCTTCACAGGATTTAATCTTCATCCAAAATCCTAACGGCTCTTTCTGTCTATCATAGGTCGGTGTTTAAGGACAACCATGGAGCACTGGACAGAGAGTCGCGTTTCTCACCTCTCTTCAAACAGGAGAGCAACAAGATTTCCACAGATGACCTGATTAAGCTGGTTTCCGAGTACAGGAGGTAAGGCACACTGCAGGCTTCACCTATAGAGTAAGTCACTTAGGCTTTTCCAAGGCAAGATAAACCATTCTTACAACATTTTATTGTGTTTGCAGGGCTGAGAAGACCAGCAAACTGCAGACTATTCCTGGGGCGCTGGACATCGCGGTTGACTATGTTCCATTGGAGCATCCTAGTATGTCCACTGTTTAGACAATACTTCCCCGTCTGTCTGCATTTATTCATGTTCCCATTCTGCTGTTTTTCTGCCTACTTTTTCCCTTCTACTTACCTTTAAGTGAAACTTGTCCTTGTCTGTGCTTTCAGACTGTGTGACATCCTCCTATGTGCCGGTGAAGCCCTTCGAGGAGCTGAGCAAACACCAGCCTACTGTGGAGGTGGAAGAGTTTGTCCAGGACACCACCAAGTTCACGCAGCCGCACCGTGTCTACAGAAACAACATCTATGTCTACCCGAAACATCTCAAATATGACAGCCAGAAGAGCTTTGCCAAGGTATATTTTAGTAATGTTAACAACAAAGTGCAGTTCAGGAGGAGCCTGAGTTAATGTTCTAAAAAGGATCCAAAATCACTAACTCTACAATTGCTGTACAAATCCCTCTTGTTTTTTTACATACTTCATATACTTTTATTGTTCCTCATTTTTTGCATGTGAGCAATTATTAATGTTACAATGAACCTCTTGTTCGCAGGCTCGTAACCTTGCAGTCTACGTGGAATTCCGCAGCTCAGACGAAGAAGTTGCCAAACCGTTAAAGGTAGAGCGCTATCCAAAAACATGCTGTTGGGACATTTATTAGCTTTTATGACTCCATTGTCTCCAGTTAACCTCTCTCTGTCATGAGAAACTGGCTGAACATGACTTTATTCTGTGACCCCTTTTTCTATTTCTGTTTTTCTAGTGCATCTATGGCAAGCCGGGAGGTCCAGTCTTCACCACAGCCGTCTGTTCCACAGTTCTGCATCACTCCCAGAACCCCGACTTCTACGATGAGGTAAGGGAGAGAACGGGTATGAGGGATCGTCACATAGATGTTGGACCCTGGACGTGGATTGACTTGATGTTTACAGATAACTTGACAATCTGCAGCATTTATTCCATTATATACTTCTGTGTCTCCAGGTGAAGATTGAGCTTCCGACTCAACTTCATGAAAAGCACCACCTTCTTTTCTCATTTTACCACGTCACCTGTGACATCAACGCTAAGACAAATGCTAAGAGGAAAGAAACCCTGGAGAACCCAGGTGAGTCAGTGGTAGATCTGGAGCTGTAATTTACTGAAATGTTTATCATGCAGCAGGTTATTTTGCGGTTGGCCTTGTCCACCATTCATACATTGTGTTTTGTATTTGTGTGTGCCTTTTTAGTGGGATATTCTTGGCTTCCTCTCCTCAAAGAAGGCCGTCTGTCATCTCAGGAGTTCAGCATCCCTGTCTCCTGTAACCTGCCGCCTGGATACCTGGCCATCAAGGAAGCCAGCAACAGCAAGGTGAGAATGAGGAAGGAAAGGGAAGTGAAAGAGAGAGGGAAGAGGGTGCTTGGTGTATAAATATTCAAGTTACTGCTGAATAATAAAATCATTCATTTCTGTGGGAAGGAGAAGCGTATTAATCATTGCAACGTGTGGAAAATTGAGTTAGTGGCTTTTTTTTCCCAGTGCAAGACCCAAGCTGCCTTTTATTTTTTACAGAATGGAGCAGATGTGAAATGGGTCGATGGAGGAAAAGCTATCTTCAAAGTTTCCACCCATGTCGTCTCCACAGTGTACACTCAGGTAAGACCACCACCTGGGTTTCTGCGGTCTCCTCTTGCTTTCTTTATTTCATGTGACTTACTGATACTGTGATGAACTGGCGATGTGTCCAAGGTTTGCAGTGCGTCTTGCCCAGTGAATGCTGGGATAGGTTACAGCCCCACACAAATCTGAACAGGATAAGTGGTACAGAAAATGGATAAGTGGATGGCTTTTTTCCCAATATTGTTTGTGCCATTACGTCCTTATAAAAATTTACCAAAATGAGGACTGTTTAGTTTCAAAGGAACACTTTAACTCAAAATTAGGTAATTGGCCATTAAGATTTTTCTGAGATGTTCCATCCCACCTTTCTCCAGTAGAACTAAAATGAATGGGATTTGTTGGCTTGCAACTTTAAAATGGATATAAATGAAATGATCATTATTTGCGCAAAATTAAACAAATTATGCAGCATGCAAAAAGTGTTTAAACAAATGCAATGTGAACCAAAGATGCCCAATCAGCATTAGTGGATAGAATAAGTGGCAAGTAAGTTCTTTTGTAGTTTGGCACATGAAACAGACATTTCTCTTTGCTGTTTGCCAGTAGAATATTTTGGAGCGTTGCACAGCAGTCTCTTGATTGGCGGGGAAGATACATCTTAGTTCCACTTATTAAAGTGTATCGTCAGCTTAAAAAACTTGGGACTAAGGAACCAGTCCACTAAGCATTTTTACAGATGCTGATTTGAATGAGTTCTTCTCTCTGTCCCAGGACCCCCACCTGAACCGATTCTTCCAGCAGTGCCAGAAGAGAGAGCTGGACTTCTCGCTACCTCCTACCTCCAACTTCCTCAACTGCCTGAAGGTCAGAGAAAAGTCACTATATCCCCTCAATTTTCAAAATCCAAGACTTGATTGACTAGTGAACACTTCATGTTTCTTTATGGTTGATGTTTCTTATTTATTGCCACCCTTCTCATCCTCCAACTTGTCCACTTCTTTCTCCTCCTACGCCTCTTCTCCACTCTTCCCCAGGGTCTCCTCAGTATGGAGAGAATCCCAGTGATCATCCGATTTCTGCCTGTGCTCTTCAACCAGCTGTTCAAGGTCCTGACTCAGAATGACAATGACGAGGTCACGACTGCCACCACCAGGTAGGCAGCGGTACTACAACGTCCATAACAACTGTGCTCACATCTGGGTGGGGGCTCAGTGGATGTGGTAAAGCACACAGTAAAGAAAGCACATAGTGTTTAAAATTCCTATTTTTGTTGTTTGATTAATCAAATATCACGAATGATTAACAGCTTTCTGCTAGCTGTTGAAGAGAAACAATGAAGAGAAACATGTGTCAGTGTTTGACAGATGTTTTCTGTCATTGTTTAAGGATAAAGGCTGTAATTAATAAAACTCTTTGTTGTTGCTGTCCTGTGTCTGCAGAGTGCTGGTCCACATTGTTGCAAAGTTCCACGAAGAAAACCTGGATCACTACCTGCACTCTTATATCAAGGTATATTAACATAGAGGGTGGTGTGTGTGTGTGTGTGTGTGTGTGTGTGTGTATGTGTGTGTGTGTGTGTGTTATGTGCTTGCAGTAATCCTTGGAAATGAAAAGTGTGTGTGTGTTTTGTGTGCTCAGGAAGATTATGTGATGATTATGAAGGCTGTTGTTTTCCATGAAGAAGTGGAATCTCTGCACGGACTATTTCATTTATGAAAGAAAAAACTAGAAAAGTGGGCTTTATGTGTGTGTGTGTGTGTGTGTGTGTTTGGACTAGCAGGAGTGTGGCAGGGGCCACGTGCCCAGAACACTGTGCAAACACACACACAGAGAAGTAGGGAGAGAAGGAGAGGAAGGAGAAGAAAGCGTGATTGAGTAGGAGGCAAACTAGGACATTCAGCCTGCTCAATCAGGAACACAAGGCATTTGTTTAGGGGGGAAATCAGAAAGAGAATTAGAGAAGAGAGCAGGAGAAACCACAAGACCTGTTTCATGTTGGCCACAGTGAAGGAAAACTGCAGCGCTTGAAAAGGCAATGGCAAAGACGAATGGTGGGAGGTAAGAGGAGAGCACTAGCAGAGCTAATGGAACCAGGGTTGCCATAGTAACAGATTGGCATGATGTTCAGTAGTAGTGGTGCCCAATTTGAACTGCTGAGTGTGTGTGTGTGTGTGTGTGTGTGTATGTGCGAGTGTGACCACGTGTGTGTGTTCAGTGGAAAAGGGAGAAAGAGTGGGGGTTGAATTCACTGTGGCATGAACTGAGTAATACGCAGTAATATTGTCTGAATCAAACACGTTGGAAAATATTTGATTTGCCCTGTATTATAGGTGTTTTTGTTACCATGCATCTACAATATTTTTGAATATGTGTATTAATACATATTAGAGCTGAAATTGTGTTTTTATTTATTTTTCATTTTATAGACCAAGCGATGAATCGATTAGTCTAGAAAATAATCAGCAGATTGGGGGGTACGACTAGAGCTGCAGCTAACGATTATTTTCATTATCAATTAATCTGAAGAATATTTTCTTATTATATCAATAAATTGTTTGTTCTATGAATTCAATTCACTGTAATGTAAGACAAAGAAAAGCAGCCATTTTTGTTACTGGGTAGGGGGAGGCGTTTTTGCTTGAATAAATAATTGATTAATTGGTTATCAAAATAGTTGCAAATTAAATTTTTTTGATTCGACTAATAAACCAATTGACTAATCATTGTGGCTCTAGTTATGACTGCAACACACTTTGTTGCATGTAAATCCCTATCTTTCTCTCCCCTCATATCCTGTTAGGCCAAAAATTCCCCCAAATCATTTAAAAAGATAAATCAGTAATACAAAGAATTGTTTGTTGGAGCCCCACTATATAATTGACTATCTCTGACTCCATTCCCCTTCTTTCTGTGTGTAGTATGTGTTCAAGTCAGAAGCCCACGGCTTCAGGACAGTTCATGAGGAGCTAGCTAAGGGGATGACCTTTGACCTGAAGAGCAATGAGCAGGCAGCAGTCAGGAATGTCCTGAAGGTTTGTCTCTCTTCTCACACCTACTCTTCAGTTTATGCCTCTAATAGAAAAGTAAATCGGTGTAAAACCCACAAACAAATCATGCATCCTCCATTTTCACACTGAAGCTGATAAATGAATACACAGATAAATATCGGAATAAGATTGACCGTGCTTTGACCTCTCCTGGTTTCAGTTCTCGTGGTTCTTCTTTGATCTGATTGTCAAATCCATGGCCCAACATTTGGTCGACACTGACAAGGTAAAGGTAAGGTGGCATATTCTACTTCGGACCCCTCGACTCTCCCATTACACTAAACATCACATTTTTTAACCACTCCACTATAGCTCTATTTCATTTGTTCAATCTGACCTGGGACAGTGCATGACTAAGTTGTGTTGACTCCGTGTTCCTACAGCTTCCGAGGCCCCAGCGTTTCCCCTCATCCTATCAGAGCCGCGTGGAGACCCTGGTGGAGACGGTGTCCGAACACGTCTTCTGGAAAAACAAAGACCTGGCAGAAGAGACACGCAGTGCCAACTTAGCTGTGGCAGCTTTTGTCAAGGTGGGAGCAAAATGAATAATAATGTTAATTGAAACATTTTCTAAAAGACAAGTTCTTGACACTGTGGGATCCATTAAAGTTTGAGTGCATGTGAAACTCTTTTTAGTCCCAATTGTTGCCTATTGATTCCTCCATCTTTGTTAACGATCTCTGGTCTTATGAGCACAAATTATCTCCACTCTCTGACTCTTTGCAGCGTTGCTTCACTCTCATGGACAGAGGCTTCACATTCAAACTGATTAGCAACTTCATAAACATGATCACTGCTACTGACAGCAAGGTAAAAAAAAAAATGGAATTGATTGTTTGGTAAACAGTATTTAAAGCTTTATTTAAATGTGCAACAATGCAATAAACTTTGTTTGTGTCTGGTAGGTCTTGTGTGAGCTGAAATTTGAATTCTTGAGAGAGGTGTGCAACCACGAGCACTACATCCCTCTCAGCCTGCCCTTACCCTCCGCTCGCATCACAGGTAAGAGCCCAAGTCCTACCCTGCAGTTTTAGTGACCCCAGTGTTAATGTGGTAACTATCATACATCGAGTAGCTCCCACTCTCATTTGTCTATTAACACTCTGTCTTTCTCTCTCTGTCATTTTCTCTGACTTTTTGTCCATGTCAGACCATGCATCCCCAGAGCCACACAGTACTCATGGTAAATATGTTCACTCATTCCTTTGTGATGTTGTGCGTGCAACAGCGTGTATGTGTGCAAAAGTGTGCGTGATAATGAAATTCATGGAAAATTTGGCTCGTCACATTATTTGCTCACTGTAACCAGATTGTTATTTAGAAAAGCATTAATGAACTCCCTGATGGAAAGCAAACATTGGCACGAGCGTTATTTAAAAATGTAACTCTTTTACGCTGTCTCTCCTCAGTGTCAGTGCCTGAGTACAACCTGACTGGAGAGTTCTGCAGAAAGCACTTCCTAACCGGCCTGTTGCTACGGGAACTGGGGCTGGCATTACAGGACGAGCAGGACCTGAGACACTTAGCCTTGGCCACCCTGAAGACTCTAATGGCCAAACACTCTCTGGATGCACGCTATGCCACCAAGGTAGCCAGAACATGGGAAGAACTAGCTCGCATTAGAAATTCTTCTCATGTGACTCATTCAAACACATACACACTGACATGTGATTGCTTGTAGCAGCTGCGAGCCGCAGAGAAGATGCCTTAATGAATGCTGGGAAGTGTCATGATCAGGCCGAGTCAGTAATCTGCCCTCTGTTAAACATTTCCAAACACTGCCAACCACAACACACCAGCAGGGCAGTCAAAACCAAATGTGTGCAGAGGCCAAATAAAACGTTTTCTTGGCAGTATATATTAAATATTATGTAATTGCATTGACATTTTCTATGGACTACCCAAAGACCATAGAAATACAGACAATCAAATCTTAAATACAGCATTCATTTATTAGTAATGAACTCTCCAGGGATACATTTACATATATTTACATTTATTGACAGTTTTGCCTAGCTTTGGAAACATATAAAATACATGATTACTAGGTTTGTAAATCAAAATGCATGTTGATTTGTTGGGGTATGTCACTCGGTATAGATTATGCACACATTTTCTTAAATACGATATCGTTTTCTTTGGCTGTCTTTCCAGGAGAAGCAGGCGAGAATTGCATCTCTCTACCTGCCTCTGTATGGCCTGATCCTGGACAACATGCCTCGATTCTTCCTCAGGGACCTCTTCCCCATCTACTTCACCTCTAGTGACCAAGTAAGAGTCCAACTGAAAGATGAAATGATTGACTGAATCTCTGCGTACTGTATAGATTGGCACTGTCATACATATTCTTGCAGTGTTTTAAGGTAAAAACCACAACGTTGGTCTTATTTTCATAATTTTGGCTCTGCTTCGTATTAGTTATGACCACGTCATTTCAGGATTTTACTAAACACAACCTGACACCAGGGTTCTTTAGGGCAAGCAACACACATTTTTCCGACAATATAAATCCTCTCATTCCTCAATTAGACCATGTACTGTACATTCATTTCTTTTCTGTATTACTTCTCCAGCTGGACACATTCTTTGCAGTACAGGCTCTCGCCTTAGTTATTATAGGTTTGCAGTGACTGCATGAATATCACCTAAACTCTGCGATCTCACTGGATTGCCTTTCTGTCTCTGTCCTCTCATTTATTTTCCACCACACTGTAAACAAAACTTTGTCTGTGCTTGAATACTGGACATGAATCATCCTGCAAGTTGAGCTGGAAGTGCGGCAATGCAGTGGTCGATTATAATGGAACATTTTAATATTTACTGTCACTGTGAAATACATTTTTTGATGAGGCTTGTGTTGCTTGCCGTCATGGATGCTGTTGTAAATTTGTGTCTGAAATCTTGGCAATATTTGCAGTGTGTTAATAACATGTTCTCATAACTAGTAGAAATAACAGCTCGAATTAGGTGGAACAAAAAATATTTTTCCTTTTCAAATAAGCCCTCACCCCTGTCTGCACCCCTGCCAGGGCTCTCGAGATGACCTGAGTGTAGGCGGGGGAGTGGCTGGAGGGGTGATTCCTGTTACTCGCCATGGCAACTCCGTAGATGCCTCCTTTTCCAAAGAAGTACTCAACTCCATCACAGGTAGCAGTGTGTGATTGTGCTTCTGTGTAGTTGTCTAGTGTTTATATAGAAGAAGGTGTGAATGCGGACATTGACGCTGACACCCCTCCCCTCCCTCCCCCTCCACCAGCCTTCTCGTCCTTGGCAGTTGCCACGGGTAACCAGGCCGACTCTCGGGGTTCTCTGATCAGTGTGGACTCCAACCCTAGCAACAGTGACAGGAACAGTGAGAAGATGGACGGATGTGAGAAGGTGGGAAAGAGAGAACAGTTAAGAAAGCAGAGAAACAGGCATCACCTTCTGTTACGATGCGTCCCATATGGTCTTGATTTCTGTCTCTGGCAGAGGAGAAAGCAGACCTTTCAAAATAATTTTAGACAGTCAATTGCAAGTCCAGCCTTTGTTGCATGTCATTCCCCATTTCTTTCCTGGATAAATTACAATAAACTGACCAAAAATACTAACTGAAAAAAATACTCCCAACAGCATGTCCCGAGTCACCACAAAGGCAGCTTCCACCCTGATATTAACAGTATATGTTTGACTGTATTTCTGTCTGGATGTTTCTCCTTAGTTTGCACGGCCGCAGTCCCTCATTGGCTACGGTTCTCGCTGTGACAAGCTGGACCAGGCAGAGACCCGCAGCCTCCTCATGTGCTTTTTGCACATCATGAAAACTATATCCGAGGGTAAGAAATTACATTTTACAAACATGTGTCCAGAGGATTTACACAGTCCAGTCCAGAACCATGTCAAATTGTTTTTGTAAATGCTATTTATGGGTTATTATATAAACTATTACACTACACGTGTAGGTTTCTCCTATACTAGATCAACGGAGGTCAAGAAGATTTAGACTATAGTTGTTTTTTTCTGAATAATTATTTTAATACGGTGACCCCTAGATATCTGTCCTTTATTGGTAACTGTTTTAATGAGGTTTGGTTAAATCCCTCCGATACCCTCACATTATAAAAATACAGCCTCTATGAAAGTTTTAATGCCAGTTGTTTGACATGTTGTCTTTTGTTTCCTGTTTCCAGATGTGCTGGTGTCCTATTGGCACCGGGCCATTCACCAGGAGATCTCAGACTTCTTTAACATCCTGGAGTGAGTGCTCATTTTTCATTACAGAGTGAAACCGCATCTCCTTTTAGGCTGACTAGCAATACTGTGCACAGAGAGAAAAAAACATTGAGACAGACAGGGATGGGGACAGGAGAATGAGAGGAGAAGGGAAGACTGTAGCCAGAAGGGAGCAGATGAAAGTAATGACAGCAAGAGAGAGAGAGAGAGAGAGATGAGAAAAACAGACTATAGAGCTCCCTATCCACTGAACATTGCAGTTAATTAATTGTCTGTTTTCTGTTTGTGTCGGGATCTAGACTGTATTGTTGCAACTTAGTTTGATCACATGCGCTGTGTTTATTCTGCGTTCCTCACTTAAAAAACACATAAAAACAAGCAAACCTTCACCCAAGATATTTTAGCATTTTCCTGTTTTTTTCAGGCTGTGTCTTCAGCACTTCAGGTTCCTCGGAAAACGCCACATAGCCAGGTGAGTCTGTGCTCCTCACGGCTTTGACCGACCTGAGAGGTGAACCGGCTCTTATTCAGATGCATTTATTGTAATTCTCCAGTTATGGAAACAGCTTATTAACTCAACAAACATGCCGCAGACGAAGGTTGTAACACCCCCACCCACTTATACATAATTCATATAATCATGCGCACACATGAATGCACACATGTGCAAATGTGGCCGCGCAGACGTATGTGCAAACACACACAAATAAATGACTCAAACACAGTCAGGCAGAAATACTAATATGTTTTCTGTATGCGTGTGCATGCTCAGGGATGAGCTTCAAATGGGGGAGAGATAAAGGAGGGAAGAAAAGGAAGAGAGGGGGAGGTGAAACTCCTGGATCTTGCTGTTGAGAGAAAAGCACTGCTGGATATCATACTGTAGTAGTTGGCAAGCGCAGGATGGGGGCTGTTATCATGTGTATGTGTGCTCCTACTGGAGCTGAGCCATTGGCACAGCTAGACTCCTCCATCTTCTGGTTCCTCCCAGCTAATTAAATTAGCCTTCTTTTTCCTTTCAGCAATAAGATGCTGAGATGTTAGCCAACAAAAGGCTGGGAGAACACACTGCTTTACTGTGTGAGGAGGCATTAACAGAATAAAGCCTAGCTAGCCCTCTCAGACGTAGCTGAGCCCGTCTGGGGCTGCTAGCTACTTAACATTCGTCTGTAACACCAGGCCATGGGGGATTTACAGTCTTACGCCTGTGTTTGTCTCAGTGTCTCTCTCTGTTAGCTCTTTGATGCCTGGCGGAATCAGTGTGGGCACCCACTGAAGTTCAGGAGCGATGAATTACACCAGCAGTGTGTAGCCTGCTAGCAAGCTAGGAAGTCAGTCAGCCTATCAGACAACAATTCATGTCATTGAAGCCCCTGAAAAACAAATTTGATCACATTTGATTGACACTAGCCTGGCAACATGAGCAAACAAACCTTCACTTTGATTAAAATCTTGCTAAATCCTTATTGGTGCATGGGCATGACTTCAGTATTTTCTAACTAAGCCCTGCCCACTTTAACCTGGTGAGAAGAGAACAGACAAAAAAGTAAATACAGACATTCATAATGTAAAATTACAAATTACAAATTTGGCAGAAAGTGATGTGTTCTTGCAGGGTCACAAGATTCATGGAACGCTCGTAAGTAGCTGTTTGAGAAAACAGGTCGTCAGGACCTTGAAGTTAACCAACGATCTTGTATCCTGTTTCTGTCTGTGTTGGTGCTGGGAGTCTGACTTTCTTAACTGAAGGCGTATTTTAGCCTGCGCTAAGATACAAACACATCCATGCACATGCACAATATACACTACATGACGCAAAGAAATAATTGTAATGTTTCCTCTGTGTTCAACCTTGCTCTCCACCACAGTGCATGCCTCAACCCCCCCCCATCCCTCTGTGCATGCTGCTGCTTAATGGATGTCAGTGTCACATTAGTGATGTGTTGCATCAAGTAACCCTTTCTGTGTTGACATAAATGGTAAATAACTAGGGCATTTGTGCTGGTACTGTTAGTTTGGTTTGCTCTCTACATCTTTTAAAACGTTTGCCTCATTGATGTTGCATGTCGACCTTGTGACCCTCTGTCTCCACACCCTGCCTCATGACTGGCCGGACTCTACCTGCTGCTTGGCTTGATTGAGTTTCCTTAATTGGCTCTGATGCAGTTGTGTCTATGGGCTTACACATTAGTTGTGTCGTCTGGCTGACCAAGGCACCATTTGCGTTTGGGTAGATTGAGTCGTTTTCCCAATCAGGCTTAATTTAAGCATCATAAGAACATGACAGGAACTGATTGTTGAGATCTGATTACTGAGCTGATTTGTGCTGCCGCTTAGCTGTCTGTTGGTTTCATCACACCTATACATCATAATCTGTCCTCTCCACTAACTACCAAGAGCTGACATTTACACAATATTATACTAATGGCAAACTAAAACCATTGACTCTGCTGCGCAACTAACCTTTCCATCTGGGTGACCTCCCCCTCTATATGAGCTGTTTGATCTTTTTCTTTGACTCGAGCCGCTTTCATCACACCAAGGTCAAATTGGACATCCTGTATGCTGAATGCAACACAAATAGTGCTTCACTAAAAAGTGTTTCAATTTACACTATAAGATCAATTTTTATTGATTGCAGTCCTGCTCCAGTAACCATTAGCATGCCACACATAGTTAATATAATGATGGGCACTAAACAATGATGGTTTCGAGTTAACTAACTAATGTTAGCTTTGATGTGATTGGCTCGTGAACAGGAAGCTAGCAGCGGCACTAAAGCTGGCCCAGTCCACCCAGGCCAATGGCACCCTGAAGGCCTCTAACCACTCCTCTCAACACTCAAGCCTCTTCCCACAATGGTAATCACCCTCCACCAGGAAAACACCTCAGCCATGATGACAGAGTTAAACTGTTAAAAAGATACTGAGTCTTTGGATACTGAAATTGTTCTTAATGCTAATGATATCTGAGGATTGGCTCAAAATGTAAATATTTTCCTTATTAGCAAAAATAATGACAATAATACTCCAGACTATTTACATACAAAACACTTGGATTTAGAGAAATACATCCTTGCCCCATGTATATTCATCTTTGATGTGACCACTGTGTGTTTCCATGTTATAGACTGTGACTTTGTTCTCAGCATGCCCCTCCTCATACTTGCAGTGTTTTGTGTGATTTGCCAGTCTCTGTCTATGTACTCCCATGTATTAAAAGACTCCCGATAACAGCATGTCCTTGGGACATGGATGACATTTATATTTTCCTACTGAAATGTGCGAGATCTCTAGAGATGTGTGGCCTAGACTTGGCACAAGGTTTAGTAGTACATTTGCTGCAGTGTAAGTTAAACAAGTATTCAATCATACGTGTCAGTACTGTGATTGATACTAGCTGCTGATACCTGCTGTTGCCTCCAGGATGGCGTCATCCGGGGGGGAAGGTCACCGACACGCTCGCTCTCAAACCATGCCCATCATCAGGGGCAAGAATGCACTCACCAACCCCAAACTGCTGCAGATGATGGAGACAGGTAACACACACACACACACACACATTTTGGCCGAGATGAATACGGAGTTACTGATGGATTTGAGTTTTTCATATCTGATTCTGTTTCCAGATGGGAATATTCAGGATGGGGACACACTGAGTCCCACAGATATCGAGGCAAACTTGTCCACTGAGGTGGCCCTCACTGTGCTGGACGTACTAGAGCTCTTTGTTCACCATCACAAGGTCTGTTGTCCTTTCATAGTTTATAACCTGAAACTAGATTTTCACAACATCATTTTTTTTAATTGGGACATATTGAATACTTCTGATTTGTATATTATATATAATATTTTATGTTAAATGTGTGCTCTGAGTTCAGTTTTAGATTTTGACTATTACATGTAAACGCAACCAAATGAATTCATGTGTGGCTTCTGCATCTTTATTTTAAAGATTCCATGTCACATAAAAAAAATGTTTTCACATTACTCTCCACTTAAAAAATCTAATTATAAAGTTACACTCTGGCTTTGTAACTATAAAAACGTTTTGTTTCTGCTTCTTCATAAAAAAAAATAATGTGTGCTATTCTCATATCCAGTACCATCATTCTAAAGCACAAACTAATCTACAAACTATTGTCCAAATTAAACCAGTGGTTCTCTACTACCACCTGGTGGCTAGAAGAATCTCTGTTTTTAAAAATGGTGCATCTGAAGTATAAAATGGCCTTTGCATTAAACATATAAATGAGAATTTTTTTTGTTGAGACTGGTGTTGAAATGTGTTTTCTGCTTCTTTCTTCTTTCATACAGAAACAGCTGTGGCTGGATGATGGACAAAATGCATTGATGAAGAAGGTGCTGGACACCTACTTGCTCTTCTTTCAGATCAACCAATCAACCACCAGTCTACGGCATATCTTTGCTGCACTCAGGCTCTTTATACAAAAGGTCCAGAAAACTTCATGTAAAGATGTAATATCTAAGTGAAGATCCCAACTGTTTTTCTTATGCATGGTTTCATTTTCATCTCTTTCTGTAGTTCCCCAGTGCATTCTTCCAGGGTAAGGCAGACCTGTGTGGCTGTCTGTGCTATGAGATCCTCAAGTGTTGTAACCATCGCTCCAGCTCCACCCAGACGGAAGCTGCTGCCCTGCTGTACTTTTTCATGAGAAAAAACTTTGAGTTTACCAAGGGCAAGTCTATAGTCCGCTCACATCTGCAGGTCAGTGGGACCAAATGTTCAGTATTGTTTCAGTATTGTGTGGTTTCAGCGCGACATTGTTCTCAGCCCACACTTCTCTTTCCACTTTAGGTTATCAAGGCAGTAAGCCAGTTGATAGCAGATGCTGGCATCGGAGGCTCGAGATTTCAGCAGTCCCTTGCCATCATCAACAATTTTGCCAACGGAGATGCACCACTTAAGGTAGAGCAGGTTTGAGGGTTATATTAGAGCTTTATTATCAATAATTATGATCTATAGTGTTATTTCATTCTTTTTGCTACTTTCATTTTCTACAGAACACTCCATTCCCTGCTGAGGTGAAGGACCTGACCAAACGGATTAGGACGGTTCTGATGGCCACAGCGCAAATGAAGGAGCACGAGAAGGATCCGGAGATGCTAGTGGATCTTCAGTACAGTCTGGCCAACTCCTACGCCAGCACCCCCGAGCTTCGGCGCACCTGGCTGGAGAGCATGGCTAAAGTTCACGTCCGCAATGGCGATCTCTCAGAGGTCAGACATGTGATGCTTTTTAGGATGCTCTTAGCTCAGAAACTTCACATATGCCTTTCAGAATGATGGTAACGTGGCTGACTTTCCCTCAGGCTGCCATGTGCTACATCCACATCTCAGCCCTGATTGCTGAATCACTGAAGAGAAGAGGTGAGTGCACGCACGCACGCTGCTGCTTTGACTTTACTTTTTGCAGCATGGTTTGTGTGTGTGTGTGTGTGTGTGTGTGTGCGCTTGTTTGTGTGTGTGTGCGTGTGCGCAATTATTTGTGCATTTGCAGGGCTGTGAATTTGCTGTTAGTGTGTGCATCTTTGCAGAGATGGTAACCTCTAACCAGAAAGTCCGATCACTGCCATCCTTCTCTGCTAACATGGACATTGCAGCACACAAATTACTGAAACTCTAATCCATCAGTCTTTCATTTCATCATGGGTGTGGATGTGTATGCCTGAAAGTGAGCATGGTGAGTTGAGTGTGTCTTTGTATGGCGAAGATTCATTAGGAACTCATGGGGAATGAAGATTGATAATATAGATCTGTCTCTGCCTCTAACTACCATTCCCCTTCACGACTTCAAGTAGAAATAGAAGCTGATGTCTACACATCTTTCTGTGCCGCATGTTCCTCTTTCTTCAACGCTGTTTGTTCTCATGTGTGCATGCTTCCTCACTCAGACCACAGCATGTGTCTATCTTTTGCTGTCTTTTCGCATGCACTTTACAAACTGAGCCTGTGTGCCGAGAGCTAGTATAGCATGCCAGCAGCTCAGCTGATTCGTGATCCTCGTCCCTGAGCACTAAAGGCAAAAGCAAGTGGAACGTGAACTTTGTAAACCTCCTCCTCCTCCTCCTCCTCCGCTCCTACCAAACAGGCTACTGGAGAGCTGACAAGGCCAGGATGTCCAGTGTGTCCCCTGAAGAAAGCCCTGTCTTTAACTGTAGATCCTTACTAACTACCTCCCGAGATCAAGACAGTGAGTGTGTGCGCCTGGGGCCTGCTGGGTGGTGGGGTTGGGAGTTCAGAAAATAAGGATGGAGAGGCAAGGGAGTGTGGGAGGGAGTGGGTGTGCATGGACATATTTAAAACCACTTGCAACTGGGTGGAAGGTGTTGATATTGACAGGAGGAAGTGGTTTGGTTTGAAGGGACATTGGGTTGTCAGGTGCAAGTTTAAATCTTAACCACTCCATTGTTGGATTAGGTATTCTTCTGTGTATTATACTATGCAGTTAAATGTTTTGAGGGCCCTTGTTCTTGCCTTAATGATATGAGATTGTGTCAGGTTTCCACTTTTTACTGTCACTGTTTGACCTTTACTGTTCACTCAAGTCTCACTGGATAAGATGTTCAGTGTCACTGGGGTTTGATATGAAACATGCTCCTACTTTGTTTTTCATTTTATTTGTTTGTGCAGAAATGAAATGCTTGACTAAAAAAATGCAAAACTTCTTGTATTTTATTACAAGAATGTATGTGTTGGATGCATTTTATGCAGCTGTATGTTTAAAAGCTAAACCAAACACCTAAGAAATAATATGTGACCCCTATGAGAAGTGTATATCTATTGAATTTCTCGCACTGATGTCACTTTCACTTGAAACCCCAGCATCGTTCTCAATGGGCTGGGCAGCATTTCTGTGCATCAGCCCTAATGTCAAGGAGGAGGGTGCCATGAAGGAAGACACTGGTACACAAGACACACCCTATACTGAGGTCAGTGTTAGCCTCTAATCCTGAAGAGAACTTCTCAAACGACAAGTTTTGCTCTATAAAGTGGTATTTTATAATTATAACCATTGTTGCCAGTTGGAGAAGATGTGATGTGCTAGCGGCATGGCAGGAACTGGGTTTCCCTTTTCTCCCTAATATGCTTCCTGATCTTGCTGTGCTCTGTAGGACACCCTGGTGGAGCAGCTGGAGTTGTGTGTTGACTATCTGTGGAAATCAGAGAGACACGAGCTCATCGCTGACATCAACAAACCTGTGATCGCTGTCTTTGAAAAGAGGCGGGATTTTAAGGTAACTGTTAACCCTTCCACTCTGTGTGTGTGTGTGTGTGTGTGTCTGTGTGTGCAAGTCTAACCTTGCATTTGTGTTTGTGTGTGCCCACAGAGGCTGTCCGAGCTTTACTACGACATCCATCGCTCCTACCTCAAGGTGACTGAGGTGGTGAACTCGGAAAAGCGGCTCTTCGGACGCTACTACCGTGTAGCTTTCTATGGACAGGTGAGCGACATTTCATTACAGCAGACAGCACACACTTACATGAGCGCGTCTGAACACACACCACTTTGGCTGCTTATTTATGCTACAGCAGAACAACAGTGACCGAAACTCTACAGCTGACATATTTGACAGAATTTGGTATGTCCCCTGTATGAATTGCACTTTACCATACGTCCAAATGTCCATGTTGCGCCACTAGTAAAACACTGTATGCCTCTTGTTAGCCCTATGCCTATGACTTAGCAAAGATGTACTGCTCCACAACCCGCAATGTTTTTTTTCCTTTTTTCTTTTTCCTTTGGGACCAAATGGAAACATCTCTTTTCATAAAGGATTTAACTTTTGATGTGATAGCGTTTCTGCAAAGATACTTTGCTATTTAGTTTTTCAAATGTAATCTTACAATGCTTTGAGTGGCTCAAAGCAAGGCGACAGATGTCTCTGTGGCAAAGATCTCAATACCTCTGCAAAGAAATCAAGCTACTCACATAGCTAGATGCCAAGAGGAAAATACTTTT
Organism: Nannoperca australis; assembly: GCA_036023655.1. Lineage (NCBI taxonomy): Eukaryota > Metazoa > Chordata > Actinopteri > Centrarchiformes > Percichthyidae > Nannoperca > Nannoperca australis. The sequence continues at coordinate 28,042 of JAVQJD010099126.1, read as the reverse complement.
CTTTGTAATTCGGGTGAACTAACTCACATGAAATAGCATATTTAACATAACTGGAGAATCGTGCCCTGGTTTATCTTTGAATCCCTGGATTTATCTCTGTCTGTGTTAAGCTTGGTTTTTTAAGAACCTGGATCCTTGAGACAGTTTCCTATTTGTTCATGAGGGATCGTATTTTTGTGCAAAGCTCTAAAGTGAAGTGTTTAAAAAGTAGATAATGACAATATGAAATCTTCTCAGCATTGGAGTCAGTGAGGCATGAAGATAAGGAGACCAGCTTTTTTTTTTTACTGAGTCAGTGTCCTTAATTTCTCTGTCTGCTCTTTTCTTCCTTTTTTATTATATTCTATATCAAGATTGCGGTAAGTTTTGTATGTCTTCAGTTTTCCATTTTCCTCAGTGCTAACCACTTTTACCTCTCTTCTCCTTCTACCACTATTAACTTCTGCTGCTGTTACCCTTTGAAGGGTTTGTGTCAAGCTTGCTGTTTTACTTCACATAATCTGCGGTGATGAAGTTGTGTCCTCCCTAAGCTCTAAGAAGAGCTGGTGTCACACAGCCACAGTGGACAGGAAGATGCTATTTAATAAAACTCATTTGCCTTTGACATTTGACGCCGATGCTGCTTTGACCTCTGAACTCTCCCATCCAGAACTTAACACCGGCACCCCGTTAGAGCTGAGTTGTTCTAACACACGTCATGGCCTGTGTGTACAATCAGATTCAGAAAACCACTAGGGGGCAACATAAAATCAGACTGTGATAGCAAAAGCAACATCATCTAAATATTGCACTTGCATACACACAAACACCCACCCATGCACGCAACAGGCTTTGCTAATGAGTGTGTGCGTGTGTGTGCTCTAATAGGGTTTCTTTGAGGAGGAGGAGAGCAAGGAGTTCATCTACAAAGAGCCCAAGCTGACAGGGCTGTCAGAAATCTCCCAGAGATTACTCAAACTCTACTCAGACAAGTTCGGAGCTGATAATGTCAAAATGATCCAGGACTCTAACAAGGTAATTTACAGAATTCTACCTGTTTTGTTAAGAAATTAAAACTGAATGGTCTGCCTAGCTGTTATTATTGCCATTTATTGGTTTGTGGACATTTAACTTACATGTGAAAATATTCACTATTGCTTGCTTAACATTGTTTAAAAACAGGTAAATCCTAAAGACCTGGACCCCAAGTTTGCCTACGTTCAGGTGACGTACGTCGTGCCCTACTTTGACGAGAAAGAACAACAGGACAAGAGGACAGATTTTGAGAGACATCACAACATCAACCGCTTTGTGTTTGAGACGCCATTCACCCTGTCAGGAAAGAAACATGGAGACGTGGAGGAGCAGTGCAAGAGACGCACAATATTGACCAGTAAGTGTTTGTTTACCTATCTCAGTAGAATTTCTTTCCTTACAAGATACTGGTGGGGTACTATAATGTAGAGCTGGTCTGACCAGTGGGTTGTTATTTCTCTGTCTTCCCAGCGAGTTCTAGCTTCCCCTACCTAAAGAAGCGTATCCAGGTGGTGGAGCAGCAGAGCACAGAAATGAACCCCATTGAGGTAGCCATTGATGAGATGTCACGTAAAGTCTCCGAGCTCAACCAGCTCTGCAACATGGAGGAGGTGGACATGATCCGGCTGCAGCTGAAACTGCAGGGCAGCGTCAGCGTAAAGGTGGGGATTCTTCCAAATCCAGATTTTTTGGGGGGTGAATTTCAGGGTGCTTTGTTTTGTCTCACCTGATCTTCACCTTTCAGGTGAATGCAGGGCCTATGGCGTATGCCAGGGCGTTTTTAGAGGAGAAGAATGCCAAGAAATACCCAGACAACCAGGTCAAACTGCTCAAGGAGATCTTCAGGTAGGATTAAATGCACAATTTAGTACAAAGTAATTTTGGTCCTTGCATCCTAACGCAGTGGGAATATATTTAGCATAAAATTAGAATTCTTCAAATCAACATCAAATAATTCTAATGACTAAATACGTTCAGATGTACATTCGATGTTACCCATTCGATGTTACCCAGATGATTAAAGGTGGAGGGTAATCATTTGCAGCACTAATAATGATTATCTTAAAGTCTCTTACATTGTAAAAACCACCCATCTGGCAAACCTGTTTATGTTTAATTAGTGGCAAGAAAAAAAGGGTTTTGACAAAAATCCACAGCATTAAAAATCTGTACAACTTTGTTTGCCCCATGCAGGCAGTTTGCAGAAGCCTGTGGTCAGGCTTTGGATGTGAATGAGCGTCTGATCAAGGAGGACCAGCTGGAGTACCAGGAGGAGATGAGAGCTCACTACAGAGACATGCTGTCTGAGCTGTCTGGCATCATGAATGAACAGGTCTTGCTCTACAATGACCAATGAGTGTCCAGACTTGTGTCATTACCACGCTGTTGTTTTGTCTTGTTCAGTCACATGGAATAATGAGCATCATCTTGTCCTATACATTTATCATGATGCATTTTGCATTTTCATGGGTATCGGCTTCTGTTTTTACTTCATAGCTCTCTCTACTACTTCTCAAACTTTTCTTCTCATTACAGCTACAAAAACGCCTTCTTGCTGCCAGTACCTCATCCCTCTCTAACAGCTCTCTATCCACTCTTTCTAAGACTGGTATGTCATTTCATCAAAATCCTTCATAAAAGACATCATGTCACCTTGCTACTTGCTTACCCCACTTTGTCTTTCTCCCATATGCCAGCCTATCCCGGTCTATCCATGAGCCAAACTGCTAGTCTTGATACTTACCTCCTTTAGAATTTTCCTGTTCCAATGCAAGCTTTCTATTCTCGCTCTTGTTCAGATTCCTCACACAAGACAACCAGGAACGGAACGGCACAGCGCCTACTGAATGGCCAATAGACTCACAAGAAATTCTTTGTGCCAGGAAGGACCTCCCCCCCCCCCCCACCCCAAATGACTTTGCAGTGCCAGTTCAAGCCTCAAAGCGGCTCATTTGCTTGTTTCTGCCTGTAGTTGTTTCCTGCTGCAGGGAGCAGTGGAACTGTGACTGGCGGCGAGTGTAGAGAAAACAATGGAAACAGTGTGTAGACTGTGGTCGTGATAGTCTGTAGTCCTGTCGTTGATCGTTGACTATCTACAGTAGAGGCCAGGCTGCTGGACTGTTAGCTATCGTTTGTTTTGGTTTTAGAGACTCGATCATGAGTCATATGGATTTCCCTGCCCTGCCAACTGATTCGTCATCTTACACACTGACGCACTCACAAACAAATACATACGGTGCATACACACGTGCACACAACACGCGCCTTCTCTCCACAACCATGTCCCTTACTGAGCTAGAGGTGCGTTCAGCTATATGTGTAATATATACCTTTTTGGTGCATTTTGATGACAGTTTAAAACTTTTTTCTGTGGAATATCATTGTACTTCAAACTATCTCAAGAGTTCTTGTAGGATGACTAATGTGAAAAAAGAAATTGGATTACAGGTTTTTAACTAAGTGCGCATCTGAAGAGTTGAACGCACCTCCAGTTCCTTTGAATGTAGAGCAGCTCCACATAGCTACTTTGTATCCTTGCTAACATTCTGGAAATATCAGCTTGCCAATTTTCAAATGGAAACAAAAAAAATATGTTTTGTAACATTTTTATGATTGAATCTGCATTGTTACTGTTATTATTTCATGTACTGTTTTGAATTGTAAATAAGAAATATTAATATTTAAAATGTTTGAAATGTTTCTTTTTATAAAATATACAATATATAAATATTTGTTTAGCTGAATAAAAAAATGAACAAAACCTAAAGTTTTATGTATAACATTTAAATAAAATTTTGTTAATGTCCAAAATTCATTTTCCTCAGCATTTCTTCATCCACTGTCTCATGATGTCAGTTTTGCTACAATCATATGTCTTCTATTCTTTCACAGGACACTTCCACCTACCATCAGATCACGCTTCCTCATATCACTCACTATGTTAATACCAGTATTCCAATCATGTTGAATGGTATAGAATAACTTTCTAAAATTGTGCCTTGGCTGCAGCTGTGCTCAGCGGCCCCACATATCCTGTCTATTGACTGTGCCTGAGACCAGGCAGCAGCTAATTCTAGATAATTGTGAGGTCCTTCACCTGCACAATAGATGGAAATGTGTGAAATAGAAATGTGTAATGAGAAAACTCAGCCTGGAACAAAGACGAAAAAAAACACTTTTTGCCTTGGTGAAGATAATAGACAACGACTGTATGAACCTTTAAATCCATCAGCTATACTGTTTCCAATTTTAACTCATCCAGCAGTACAGACTTTAAAAATGAGATAACAGAAGGCCGAACCACCATTTGTCGTGTGAAACTGCAGTAAATGTTTTATCTTTCATATGCTCATTCTTCAGTGGTGCTCTGCATTGTCTGCTATCACATTTTCTTCAAGGAGTAAACGTCCCAAGAGTGACTTGATAACAGTGGTGCTTAACTTAAAAAGGCCAGTGTAACAGATGAAAAGGCTCTGCTGCATCAAAACATTCAGATCAAAGAGGGCAGGCTTGTTTTTGACCAGTAGAAAAGCATTTGACTTTTCGGTCAACCTGTCACGTCATCTCCCTCCACCATCAATGTCACAGGGTCAGGGCTGATATGTTTTTACCCTACAACACTAAGCATGTTTCATTGTTAGAGAAGTGTCCTCTATACTACACAAGAGAATCCAAATGCAACAATCCTTTGTTTTGGATGATTGATTGATTATTTTTCAAAGTAAAAGGGGTCAGAACAAAGTCAGCAGCCAAATTAATACAAATCTGTGCAGTGTGGTTAGATTAAATTCAATTTTATTTATATATGTGATGGAGCCTCGAGGAACTCATCACGACTGTTGTGTGTCTGTCTGCTGTCTGGTCTCTGTGTTTCAGACTGTTTGCACCGTCTTTACCCCTGAGCTCTGTTTTCCTTGTGCTGATTTATATATCTCATTTTGCTTTCAGGGTGAGTATTTGATTAAAAAATCATGCATATATGACCAGTGGAAAATCAAGTAATGTAGACAGAAACTTTATGATAAAATGTATTGTGACACTGCAACGTCTTCAGCACCCAGAAGAGTATAAAACTTGTCATTGAGGTTTCATTGAAAGGGAAATGACATTGAAATGTAACATGTGCTCTGACGCAGAACAGTTTTCCATGGGATCTGGTGTCAGTTTTTTTCCCAATAGTTGGGTATAATTACTGACCATGCAGAGAAAGCAGCAGAGTGGTTGCTTATTTATTGATGCTAAGCCTGGGGTTGGGGCACTGCGCACAAAAAGAGGAAGTGGCCCTGATCATACAGCTGGTGGTAAAAGACAGCAAGCAGTCCTCTGTCTCTCTCACTTGTCTGTCTTTATGTCTGTATGACGAGACAAATGACACGTTTATGTCATTGTCTCTTCACTCTCCCTCTGTGGTTGCACACCTGAGACTCCTACCTCCTACCTCTTCTCCTCTTCAACTCCCTTCCTACCACCCAATCATAATTTCTCCCCTCCCCGGTCTCATCTCTCTGTTGCCCCCCCCCCCCCCCCTCTGTAGTCTATTTTGTGAACCAGAAAGAGGGGGCCGATTGGGTTTCTCTCCTCTACTGACTGGCTTATGTATGCCTGTCTCCCTCCCAGTGGCCTAGACTCTGGCAGGGTCAGGTTGCTCCGAGCCAGCACCACTCAGTCCAGTTTCTCAAACCTGTCTGGTAGCCGATGGCTCCTCCTGGCAATATTTCACATTTTATTTGATAAATACTTGAGATATTATTTTAGTAGTTTGAGTATGTGGTCAGCTTTTCATGTTGGAGTCAGGTCTGCTAAGCTACAGGTGCACTCAGAGACTGTCTGGTCTGTATTCATAATGGGTTACAACCTGTGGCCACATGTGCTCCCTTGCAGAACCTGACCATACAGGCCCAGCTGTGGAAGCCTCATTAAGTGTAATTATCTGTCATTTTCTCCTTTGTGTGCAGCCTGCCTGTATTTGATGTGCAGTTCCGGTGATTCCTTCTCTTATTATTCATCAAATGCCCGTTTTGTTTTCGTGCTTTTTTTCTAAAGACTGCCCGTCATCATTGAGTTAACCCGCTGACCTCTGCCTTTATCAAACAACATGCATATTCATGAGACAGAGGACCACATATTTAGTCAGCTTAAATTAGAGGCCAACCAACGCACACGTCTGTGAAATGAATAAAACATGGCATGGCATCCCAATTTTCTGTTTACATTTAAAAGCCATAAATCCACTGCATTTGGCGTTCTTTTTTATTGCTTATATACAGGATCTTCTGCATCACAATCTGAACAGAACAAAATACTGACACGTGGCCTTTTTTAGTTTCTTTCCAAGATTTATCTTTGCTGACAGATTTAATTAATATTTCAGAGGGAGGATATTGTAATCCCAACATGAGACATGGGCTTTACAAGAGGAAGCGTGAGGTGCCAAAAAGTTCTGATGTTCCCCATCTTTTCTTGAGCTAAGACATGGAGTTGCTACACATGTTACCAAAAAGTTGTCAAAAAAAACTCAGCTATTTCAGTGGTCCTGCAGGTTTAGTAGGTCTCCCGCTATTCAAGCTCTATTGCAGTGCACATTTCATTTCCGACCCCTGCTTAGTTTTCCTGAAACTGGACTCCGGGGCTAATTAATAAAACATCCACTGTGTGCTGCCGGCTGATCACCGGAGCCCTGTCAGCTGTATAAGTGGTGAAAGGCGACATAATCTCCCCAGAACAAGATCTGGGCTGAGATTGAGGCACAAACAGCAGAGAAAGGCACACAACGGGAGGGCCCACAAAAGCCTCGGCGGCAGCATGTTAAACCCCCGGCAGCACGGCGAGCTTCTCCTGCGCGACCCCCCGCCGGTTTTCGGGAAGCCGTGGTACTGGCAGCGCCGGAGCAGCACCATGGAGAGCACCCGCAGCCTGGCGCAGGTCATCATGGAGATGCGCGATGAAATCAAGAAGCTGGAGGAGGAGAACCGAGAGCTGCGGGGAGACTCCGGTCAGCGGGCATTAGGGACCGCGCACGGGGAAGCCAGCGCGGGAGCCGCAGAGCAGCGGGCGGGGATGGAGGAGAACCCCTACGTGAACCTGAGACGAAACGCGTCTGCGCCGCTGCTGGAGGGACCATACAGAGGTACGAAGGCCTGTTGCTGCACGGGCGGCTGCTTTTTTTATAGCTCCATATACTATAAAAGTTACGACACATTCCTACAGCCAATGAGAAGGTGATCTTGTTAAATGATGAATGTGAAATGAAAAATGTAATTAGCCGTTGACCTAATGTATGTCGCCCTCACCCCACGATGGGATTTTTCATGTAGGCCTACTCCAAGAGACAGATTTAAAGACAGACACGATATCTAAACCAAATTTTAGTACTTAGAATTGGTGAAACTCCACAAACACTGGATCCTGTAATGCAACTCATTAGCCTCTTATTGAAACATGTTTACAGAGATGCACTGTCTATTCACAGAGATGACAACACAGTGTGAGAAAGGACCAGAAAACCATGTATTTATTTCGAGATATTTATTAAAAAAATTAAAAAGTTGGCATAGAAATATAACATGACATGTGATTAGACATCAGAAAACGTGCTTAGTGTCTATCTCTGTTCTGTGGAAATGAGTCCATTCATTTGCATCGTGTCTATGTTGTTTCACAGAGAACACTGTCATGACCGTCCGAAGGTACTCTATCAGCTCCAACCTGTCAGGGGTGACCATGAGAGAGGGAAGGCAGCAGAGCGACTCTGGATGGGGAAGACTACAAGAAGAAATCCAGCATGGGAACGGCATGTTTGATACCTCAGCCGGAGGAGAAGTTACAACAAACAGGCGTTCCCTGCAAGAATGTGTACACAAAAACAGGTACAGACAGGCATGTCATGCTCATTTTATCCCAGAAATGCAGCTTTAAAGCAAAATTCTTGAGGAAAGTTTGGTTTAAATTTGATACAGCATATATTATCCTCATTAAATGCTAGGTTTAATGTATTTGAAGCTATGTTTTCCCTATAGGCTAGAACCTATACACCGTTTCCTAAGTTGCAGTTTGGGGTTCTATAACTTTTGTGATTTCTTTTACCCTTTTAGGGCCAAGGTAAAAACTGTTACTTTCCTTCTACCTGTGGATGACATTTACACCAACCGGCCAGTTCTGACCAAGCACCAGGAGGAGCCTAAAATCACTGAGCTGGCTTCCATAGCTGAGACAAACTCTTGAGAGAAGAAGCAGACCTTTAAAAGACTTTGGATGCGGCCATGAGACAAAGCACACACATGAACGGAGTCTACGCGGACTCTACAGAGGTTAGCCTCTTCATTTAGGTCAGTGTAGATTGGGCTCTTACTGAGTGAGCCAGCAGACCGATTTTATCACACCTGACCACACAAACAGAAGACTCTGGTTACAGGTGTTGTTTTCATCCGGCCACGGCAATGCATGGCCTGTCAACAGTGATGAGACACGGGACCCTCTGCAGCGAGGATCAGATATCTGGACTCGTCTCCCAACCTGGGGTGTTGTTTTTGGAGTGAGACTCACACACATGCAGGTGTGACGGCTCTTTTACGTACGGCTGTGGTCCCTGACTCAGACCTCAACATCACACTCATTATTTATTCATCTTGGTTTCTTTTCACAATGTAAACTTAAATGGTTAGTCAAGGGGCCACGTGTGTTTAAACATGTGACCTGTTTCTGGACATTGTTCCTAGAGAGTGTTTCTTTATTTTAAATCACACTGTGTAGTCTCTGCATTTATGTATGGAAGGCTTCGTGTTAACATACCAGTTTTTGGCATACAGAATGAGAATGAATGTAAGGCACCTTTAACAGTCATTATAAGCCATTGCCTGTGATCTATGCTGTGTTGTGATTTTTTTTTGTGCTAAATCTTAAGAGGCTCATTTATTGTTACCATCATATCTCCCTCTTGTCCTTAATGTGGGCCAGTTTAAACTTTCAAAATAATACAGCAATGTTACATTTAAGTATTTATGACACTGGATATACAGCTGCATTTTGTGTTGTGAAAACTGAACTGGAGAAAAAAAAAAAAAAAGAATTAAATGAGGGGTAAAGTGGTTTACACCAGTAAAAAATTACCTCTTGAAGTTCACATAAGCTGTGTTCATGTTTTGGTATTAGCGGAAACTCAGGAGCCTGCACACTGAGCCATTAGCCAAAATGTGTGTTACAGGAGAATGATACAGCAAAGGAACCTCAAAAGACTATGTTTTACTGTTTACTGGTTATGGTTTTTGGTGGTTTAAATGCAGGTAGGTAAACAAGGGTGAGCGTGATTCATCACTGTATTCAATGGAAACTAAACTGAGCTACTGAACTCGACTGAAAAGTCTCCATGCAATTTTTTGGGAGTCAATCACTGACAGGGCAGATGCATTTATTATTTAGCATGTCAGACAGATACATGAGCTACAAGCAAAGCATACACTGTCAACTTAATAAAACAGGCTATTTGATCAGCTGCATTCAAAGTATCAGAAACACTGGCAATACAGAAAATCTAGCTAGCTGATGTAATACAGAGTGAGAACCAATGGCTGGTGTTCAGTAGCAACGGCACATGTTAAATACGCTGCACCTTGGGTGATAAATTATTTATAGTCAATCAGCCATTCTTCAAGTAATTACCAGGTCACAGGACCTCACAGAACCTGGTTCGGTTGTGTTTGCTTTGATTGTTTTGTTTCCACAGCACCGTAAATCAACTGCTGTTCCTCTGCCTCCACATGACTGTCACTGTCTAAGCCGTCCATATTTGACTCCTGTTTGGCCAAATTCACCCGTGTCTTTTAGCTCCATCCTCTGATTGATCTTCAGTGTGCAGGCTTCTGTAGATGTCTGAGTCCTGGGGCTTGATGGCTGAGCAGGTCTGGGGTTCAGACATATGTGATGACGACGAGTGCTCACTCAGGCTGTTTCCACATTTCATGGAGATCAGGCAATGGTCATCCCAGCCCTGCCTGCGAAAAGATACGACAGAGAAAGAGAGGGAAAGAGATTGACGTATACCTGATAAAGACTGCAGGACATTTAAAAACCAAACAATTGCCAATTATTCCCCAGTTTAAGGACACAGAGTAAATCCGTAGAAAACATTGTCAGACAACAAGCAGACCTGGTCGTGATGGTGGTCATTCTGCCCTTCCCCTTTACCTCGATCTCTCCGCGCTTCTTGATAACAAAGCCCTAAGAAAAGTGGACAGATGAAATTGGAAAAGGGATATCACAGTGTTCGTGGTGCATGTCAAAGTGTGCATGAATGTGTGTGTTTTCATGCATGAATATGTACTTGTAGATGGTTGGGCTCAAGTGGATCTTGTCGGGGAGGCCCTGACTCTCCATGCGGTGGTCACTGTGTCTCCAAACAGGCAGTAGCGAGGCATCTTCTCGCCAACCACACCTGTCAGTACAGGACAACTGTGGAGACCAACACAGATCTACAGAAACACAACAAGGTGCTGCGTTGGACAGAACACATTACATGAATAAAAGCTCAGAATTCATTTTGGTTGACACACATGTATTTGCATCAGTGTAAGAAAAAATGTATTTAGGTAAAAATAACAATACCACAATATAAAATACTTCAAGTCCTGCATGAGTGTTCTTATGTAAAAGTACAGAAATACAGTATTACCAACAAGATGTATTTAAAGTTCCTTATTGTGCAGAATGATTCCTATCAGTTTTACAGGAATTGATTTATTATATGTAAGCAGTGCTTTAATGTTGTAGTTGGTCAAGGTGGACCTCATTTTGACAATTCCATATGGTGTTTAATCTGTAATAATACATTGTATGGTATAAACTGATAAACTAAACAGATGTTTAGTGTGTAAAATTGTAATCTGCAGGCCTCTCAGCAAAGAAGCCCGATAGAGCGTACAGTCCAGAGAGGGCATCCAGATCATCTGACCTGTGTGGAGCAAACGTAAATACTTCTTCTATCTGATTAAGGTGATGTATCATCTTTTTGTTCTCTACCTCAGAGCTGTAGCATGGGCCTATTCTTCCACGCTTCAGGCATCATGTCCGTGCTTGTCTACAGGACAAAATGGCTGATGATGAACTTCCTGATGCTGGAGATGTTGAAGGTGACTTCAGGATGGACAATGCTGAAGTAAGGTCCAGATGGATGCTCATTGTCTGGAGCCAAGGGACGATCCTCTGGAGGTTCACCCCTCCCGGTGCACCACCAGCTGCCTCAGACACCACCAGAAGCATGGCAGTTCATTTAATATGATCAGTTACTCATGAATGACATATTTCAGATGATAATTCACAAATCTCTTCTAATATAATTTGTAATTTGAACATGTACCTACTCATCAAAGACTATATGGAAAGGGAAAACGTGGCAGAAAGTCTTCAGATCATTGTTAAAGGTTGTAGGGTACACTGGCTCAAAACCCATCAACAGTTTGCCTGTAAGGTAAGACAAAGGGTGTAACTTTGCAAATAAAGACACATATGAACAGGTACTTGCAGGTATGTGACTCTCTTTGGTCCAATTCATTAAACTTTGGAGTTTTACTGACGTCTCAACACGACAACTGGCTCAACCTGTTGCGCCAATGTTTGTATGTATGTTCATGGGTGTCTGTACTGTATTTTTTCCAAGGCGAATCAGCCCCCTACTTGTCTCCCAGTGACCCGTGCTCATGGAGAAACTGATGCTGGATCTCTTTTGATGAAGGGGCTGAGGATATAGTTTCACTATAATCAGTAATGTCATGTTTCTACTACCAGCGATTTCAGACATGTTAATAAATCCATACTGCCGAGGACAAACAATGCAGGGAAGCTTAACACGTAACATGCAATTTATAAAGCAACCAAACGAAATCTCGCTCAAAGCAGCGTGCTATATCTTTTTTTCAAGTTTAATGCAGTTTATCAACCAGACTCTTTGTCCTTCACAGTATCCTAGTCACATCGCTTCCTCCATGGGGAGCTTCCCAGTTCAGACCTGGTGCTGAAATCAACTTTTAGCCCTGCAGTCTTGGACCGGAGATGTGGATAAATACACACACAAAAACATGTCCTGCTTCTTAAATCTAATATAATTTGGTGTTCCCTACATATTCTCCTTCTTCTACCAATAGTTTGCGTGACAATAGCATATTTCCTAAATCTATTATAGGCTGTATGAAAGTAGTTATTTTGCTCATGAGAATTTTCACGATTTTTGATGACCACAATACAAGACATTTAAAACATTTATTTTTTAAATGTATGTGTTTCAAAATGTATCTAGATTAATTAACATATTTTATAAAAATTTAGTTTTTGTAAAATCAAAAAGGTTTTCTTTTTTCCTTGTATTTTGAATAACACGTCACAACATAAAGCGAAAAAAAAAAACGTACTTTACAATAATATATTAAAAATATGTTCAAAGAAACTCAAAAAGTAACTAAAAAGTAACATATCGAAAATCTAAATTAATTATTAAAAGCCTATCATGTTATTCCTTTGACAGTACATTCAAATTCCATTTGTCCTCAAAAATAAAACCAAGTATGCTGCCAGTGGATAAGCAGATGCATTTGTCACCTAAACAAAAGCCAGAATAAACAACACTGTGCAAACATAGTTTATTTCTCAGAGAACTACAATTTCACTCAAAAATAAGTTTCCGATGATTGTTAAAAAAAGAACAAAATCCACCTACATATACTTGTATACAAATGTGATGATCATAACACACAACACATGCGTGCATACTGTATACACACATATTGAGGGTCTGCAAAATGACACATCAAGGGGATTCAGTCGTTTTAACCAAATACAGCACAGTGTACTTGTTTTAGGTCCTTCAGCACATCATTAGGCTAATCACAGTTCAGAAATATGTATCAAACCATTTCATCGGCTTTATGAATATTTATGCAACAGAACCTGGAACGATCAAGCAACCAAGAAATGTTTTAGCACATTAATTAATATTATTATTATTGGCTGGGACTCATTTAACGCTGGGTTGAGCATTATTTCCAAGCACAGAAAACTACATGAGAATACTCAAATGAAGCCTTCATCAGCTATTTATTAAGGCAGATAAGGTGTGATTGTGAGCTTTCATGCCCTCTGTTGGTAAAATAATTAACCATCAAGTAAAAAAAAAAAACACTGATCCAAGCAGATGTTTGAGCCAACATGCTCCATGTACAAAAGATACAGCTTCTTTAATGGTATTTGTAAAGAATGAGTCAACCATCAATTAAATTCCTCTCTTTAAAACAATGTCATTTGACATTTAGATGACTATTCAGAAAACGAATTGACCTGGTTTTGATAAAATGCACTTTTGGTGGACTGGCAGAGACAATTTAGTTCTGGTTTAAAACACAGTGAACAAACACTTGTTTCAAATTGGCTGGTCTACTATATTCTGTAGCAATCATCAGTCAGTGGCTGTGTTGATGGTGAAATAATGGCCGTAGGTAGGTGGATAGCACCAACAAGATTAACCTAATGTGCTGCGTCCGTGTCCTGGTGGGTTTCAGGTCCGCAATGAGGTCTGCAGAGCCTTCATGTCCCTCAGCAGCCTCAGGTTCCTCTTGCTTCTCTCTCCAGGTCTGACTTTGACTCCTCCTGCAGAGCGACCTCTAGTGGACACTGTTGTAGTCACTCTCACCTCATTCCCCCTGTCCGGCCTAGAAGTAGCCTCCTTTCTTAACTTCTTAATCTAGAGGAGAGACGCAAAAATGTAAAGGGCAGTAAACAAAACATCTTACTTTTGCAATTTGGTAGTTTGATTGATTGTTTTTGTGCAAGAACCTACCTGTGTTTTGTGTTTGTAGAGCTTACTGATCTGCTCCCCCTTTCTCTCCATTTTCAGCAGCAGCCTTTCCTGCTCCCTCTGAAGTTCTTTTCTTTCCTGGGCAGAAACACTGGCCTCCACCTGCCTCATTAGCTCGTCCTGCTCCCTGCAAACGCGCACATGCACACGCAGGGAAATACAATTGAACACTCTTCTATGCAATTCACCCCTTAAAGAAAGTCAGATGCAACTACACTCACAAGCTCAAGAGGCGCAGCTCCTCCTGAAGTGCTTGCAGCAGCTCTGACAGCTCCTCCCCGCTAGCGGAGGAGGAAGAAGAGGAACTGTCTGAATGCCCGTGACTACCTGTCTCATAGCTGTTAGAGAGGACGTGGCTGTTGCAGAGGTGCGGCTGGTGTCGCTTCAGGAGAGACAAAACTGACTGGACGTTTGCTCGGACCGAGTGGCTGCAGCCTACTGACTGAACGTCAGGCAGGACAGGAGAAAGAGTCGACGGGAGAGACAGAGCAAGCCACTGTAAGGCAAGTGAAGCATTACAAACTTAATACCATTTTATTCCAACACTAAAAACACTAATCCCTATATGCCCATACTACCGTTCCAGCAACAAAAGGTACATCTCTGAGGCTCAGTCGATAGTGTGGCTGTGTGTAGGACGACTGATGTGGTGAAGATTTCTGGAGAGAGAAAATCAACATAAACAATAGTAAGTAATATAAAAGTAATATTTAACTGATTCATTTTTCTTACCAACACCCAACAAAATAAGTATTTCATAATGACACCGAGCGGAGAAAAGAAAGCTATTCTTATTAAAGGTTGGGTGCTTTTTTGAGAAACAAAAGCAGAGAAAATGGAACTTCCATCAATTTTATGCTACTTTAAAAATGTGTCAGGATATCCTAATGAATGCACTTAAATTGCTTCCTACTTGAATCAACCTGACATTCACAGATGTACTAACACTGTAGAGAAGCACTCGACTGCAGCGGTCCTGTCACACTTGTTCAAACATCTATTTATAAAAAGGGGAAAAAACATTCTCAGTGCGCTCACACAGAAACAAAACCTTGAACCGTCCATGGTCTTTACCTTTGAATTGAACTTCTTCTCTTTGGACTGTCTGGTGGACAGGCAGGGTGACACTGACTGCAGCAGTATCCTATTGGCCTCCAAACCTGACTGTAGCTGAGGAACACACACACACACACACACACACACACACACACACACAAAACAAAACCCACAAAAAAATTAATTTATATTTAACATAAAGCATACAGTGTGTAAAACACTAGAATGAACCTATAAGAAACATAACAAGCTATCACTAGTGAGTGCAAGCTAGTGTAGCTAAAGAGTAATACAAATCAAAGCTTTGTTACCTGATTGGCCTTATCCTGGACCAGCTTTCTCTGGTGCTCCTCCTCCTGTAGTTTTATATCCAGCTCCCGTATCTTCCTCTGACATGTACACAGTCATCATTATTGTGATAATAAGAATTTACATTTTGTTTCAGTCTTGTCTCTACAAAATTGGGATTCAAAATAATAACATCATTCTGGCAAAGTAAGACCATACCCTGGGAATATTTACAGAATGATGTTTTGATTACTCTGTTGATGTGTGATATTAAGTTGAAATCAGACTCTATGAAAGCAGCCAGGCTTGTAACTTCTGAACTGATCTGAGAGCTTAATCAGGGTTCAACCTACAGCATTTGGTTTTTAGAACTGATCAGTGTCTATGTGCTAGCAGTTTAACCGAAGCGTGACTTTCCCCTCCTAAACTGAGAGCTGAGGAGGTAAAAGTAAACAAAAAAACTAAATTTTTGATACAAAACATCTTGTAACTGTGTCTGTGTGTGTGTGTGTGTGTGTGTGTACCTCAGCGTTATCTTGTGTGCGTGTCAGACGAAGATACTCCTGCTCCAGTCTCTCCAGCTTCTCCAACTGGGCATGCTCAGACACTGTGTCAGACTGTTGATCAGCGGACTTGGCTGTCTCCGTGGACACCTGAAAATGTGGAGAAATGTATTAATACAGTTACACCCATCTTATTATTCACACACATGAGAGGTTTTTACTCCTTAGCATCTATATCACATCCTATGACACTAAGGAACTAAGGGTTAACCTGCTGTTTGAGCAGGCTGGTCCTGTCTGCCTTGGCATTGCGCAACATCCTCCTCATGTGGTCCAGCTGTCGCTCCAGCTTCACACAGCGAGACTCTGCAGCAGCCAGGTGGGTGATCAACACTGTGGAGAAGAACAATGAGACACCATGAGGTACAAAAAAAAAAAAAATAGAGATAAAAAAAAAAAGGGAAAATAAAATCAGCTAAAAAGTCTCAATATCTCATTCATACACCCACCTTGGTTGCAGTTGGACTGGCCACTTGTCTCTCTTTCTGTGCCTGGCTGATCATTTAAGAGTCTCTTTGTGACTTTATCACTTTGCAGATATGTGTGTGATGCATCTTTCCCCATTGTGTGCAGACTGAGAGCTTCGTGTCCTTTCTCCAACTCCAACCTCCTGATCTTCTCCTGAAGGTTCTTCAAGGCAGATAAGATCGCTGTCTCACACACAGATTAGATACAATAATGTAATATATATGTGTGTGTGTGCATATACACTGATTGATTTCAAACATATTTAGGGCATGATTATAGTCGTGGTGTAATTAGATAGGAGTTTTAGGTTTGGTTGGAAGAATAGGAGGATAGGATAGAAACTGGAAGGCAGGATAATGTGAAAGAATGAATAGATGTCAATGGAGCAGAGACATTCAAGTAGTGCGGCATCATGTTGCACATGATGTAACCATGGAGCTCAGAAACACCACAATACCTGAGTGGAAACTCCACACACACACACACACACGCACAGATGCACAAATTAAAGTTACCTGTACTGCTGGTCTCTGGGAAGGCCTTGCTGGGTGATGATGGGCGACATGACTGATGTGTGCGTGTTTGGGGTTTGTGATGCACCAGTGTGTCGATGAAGGGACGGTGAGCAGGATACTCTTTATAAGATGTGAGTGACAGGCTGTCAGATACCACTCCACTGGGTGGTGGACAGAGTACCTGCAGAGAAACCGGACTAAATGTTGAACAGCATGCACAATATCTGTCGAATATTGTAGATATTACACTATATCTCCAATACTGATACTTAAAATAACTAGCTTTCACAGAAAGTGAAATAAATAGGAGCTAAAACCTTAAATTAATCCTCTAACTGAACTAAATGTTGCAACATAATATGTTTGTCCTGTTCCAGTCAAATAAAATACTTTAAAGTGAAACTTTCTAGGTCTGCAACAACAACTGGTCTGAGTTGTAGCAACTGCTGCTAGGTAGTGCTCCACAAATGTCTAGCTAACTCCATGGCCACTATAAACAGCTTTTATACATCATTTTAAGTTAAATTAGGCAAAATATAGTAAAGGTACCTTGCCCCGCGTAGCATCAGCAGCGGGTGTATTTGACAGGGTCTCCATTGAAATGCAGCCAATCCAGTCTGTCTCGCTTGCGATGAACCAGGGAGTAAAATTATGCACGATGTGCTAGTGTTAGTTTAGAGTCAAACAAAAGCCTAGGTCTGTTTAATTACGACCGACAGCCTGCTAGCTAAACGCCGTTTCGGGAGCTGCCAGTGCTACTATGAGTTGTGAGAAGAAAACATCATTTGACAAACACATAATCCGGTGTTTCTGATGGGTTTGAATGATATGAATCCCAGGCTGTCCCGTCAGGCGCTCCGCACATTCACTTCACCGTTACATATGACAGACAACTGGACCGGCGCGTCTTGAGAACTAAAACAAATGCACACTACTTGCTTACCGGAAATGTAGTTCTTCTTTGGCGGAGATTCAGCTGTTGATAGTAATGATGCTTCAAAAAGAAAACTACAATAACTCTGAGCCATCTGTGAGGGGCGGGGAGAGGGTCTGCAAGACGTGCCGGGATTTTTATGGCGAGTTTACCAACTCTGGGACTTAAAGAGGAGGTGGGTGGCATACAGTGTTTATCCCACTTTGTAGTTTATAGCATACAAACGAAAGCAAATAATTATCTAGACATTGTAAGGTAGACGCGCCCGATATGTAAACACAAGATAAGTTTAGCTATCGCATTGTTAACGTGCACTTTAGAGTTTCTAGCAAAAGTGAAAGCTAACGTTAATTTAACATTATCTCAGCAATTTACAATTCAGTTAGCCAAGCGTTTCTGTTAGCTACTACTTTACAAACGGATTATTAGTTAGCTAGCTATCACACAATATAACACATTGCAGCATTGTTCGGTGCCCACGATTCACTTTACATGACTTTCTACTATAAATCCTGACAAACATTAAAATAACGCCGTGACAGATCAAATTAAAAGTGATATGTTTGGTTTCCTAGCTCCTGAAATACGTTATCAACATTTGTAACGTGTATTAGTTGTAGCACCAGTAGCCCCTGTGATACTTTTGAAGCGTCTCTGAAATGTATTACAAAATCATTTTTTGACAAGTTTCAGGGCTAAATGTAACGTTACTGCATTTTCTGCAGGGAAGCTGTCTGCTGACCACCTGTCAGGCATAAACAGATCTACCATCAACCTCCCATCATGTCCTCGGAGAACACCCTGTGAGTCTGTTTGAATTATAACTTTAAAACCAAATATATTGTTATTGTGCTGGTTGGTTATTAATAGAGCTCCTGGAATCTCCCAATAAATAACAATTCATGTGTATATCAAGGTAATGCACAATGCTAATGTACAGGTACATCCAGGATCAGAATAATCTAATGTGTGAGCTGTATATTTTCTTTTCAATGACTGTACTGTGTGTGATTTTTCTAGGGATGATGAGGATACCTTCAAAATCCTGATTGCTACAGATGTTCACCTGGGTTACCTCGAGAAGGATGCTGTCCGTGGCAGTGACTCATATAACACACTAAATGAGATCCTGAACTGCGCCAAGACAAATCAGGTATGTGCCAGTTGATGGGGTTTGATGAATGACTCAAAAGTAAATCTGATTCATGCATATCTCTTTCTGCTTGAATGGACATCCCAGAGCCTACCTGCTCTAAATGCTCGCTGCCTTCTTTTTGTTTGCTTGCAGGTAGATTTCATCCTGCTGGGTGGTGATTTGTTCCATGAGAACAAGCCGTCACGACGATGCCTCCACAACTGCATCACTATGCTGAGACGATACTGCATGGGAGACTTGCCCATACAATTCAACATTGTCAGTGACCAGACCGTCAACTTCAACACTACCCAGTCAGTATCGCAGCTGCTGCGTTTGTGTTGTCTGTCTTGCAAAACCGTTTATTATTGTTAAATGAATGTTATATTAATGTCGTTGTACATGTGTTGGTGTGCTGTAGGTTCCCCTGGGTTAACTATCAGGATGAAAACCTGAACATCTCTATTCCTGTGTTCAGCATTCACGGTAACCATGATGACCCAACTGGAGTGAGTTGCTACCAGCCTAAAAAGAAAATGATTAGACACAAAACAAGATCTTAATATGCAAGTATTTGCATTTGTGTGAGTCTGTTTCATTGTTCCTGTACGTTTGTTTTAATGCCACGGTTACTTTGTTTTTCTCAAGGCTGAAGGGTTGTGTGCGTTGGATCTGCTAAGTGCTTCTGGTCTTGTCAATCACTTTGGTCACTCCCAGTCAGTGGAGAAGATAGAGATTAGTCCCGTCCTCATGCAGAAAGGCAGCACCAAGCTAGCCTTGTATGGTCTTGGTAAGTGTGTAATTTATGCTCTATTTCTTCTAGGATTAATAAAAATAGCTTTAGTGAGTTTTAGTCTAAATTGTGTGTGTGTGTGTGTGTGTGTGTGTGTGTGTGTGTGTGTGTGTGTGTGTGTGTGTGTGTGTGTGTAGGCTCCATCCCAGATGAGCGCTTGTACAGGATGTTTGTCAACAACCAGGTAACAATGCTTCGCCCCAAAGAAGACCAAGATGAATGGTTTAACCTCTTCACCATCCACCAAAACAGGTATGTACATGCGTGTGCATGTTGTTGGAAATCCTCTAAGAGGGAAGAGCTGTACATTTTTGTCATACACTACCAAATGATATCATACTGTCATACTGTATGCCTCTGTATCTCAGACTAAGTCTTTTGACAGAATCGAAGATGTGTGCAGGGAGGGGAGATATGGCTGTATAATTTTGGCGTTGTTTTTTGAAGAGGGTGAATAAAAGGTTTGCGTGTTCTCTGTGCATTGGGGCTGGTAAATCTTAACTGCATTACCTCACAAAGCCAGGCCTAGTTAGTCACTTTCAGATTTAAACAATTATCCAATTTATCCAGTGTCACTCTACATTGTATTTGTTTAATGTTTATTTTCTGTCTGTGTTTTCTTTTTCTAGGAGTAAGCATGGACCCACTAACTACATTCCTGAGCAGTTCCTGGATGAATTTCTTGACTTGGTGGTGTGGGGTCACGAGCACGAGTGTTTGATCGCACCCACCAGAAATGAACAGCAGCTCTTCTATGTGACACAGCCTGGCAGCTCTGTAGCCACCTCCCTGTCCCCTGGAGAGGCAACCAAGAAGTACAAATGAACACAAACACACACACACACACACACACACACACACACACAATAGATAGTAAACTCTGTATTCTGAATGTGTTTTAAAGTGATGAAGTAGCCAAAACACTCTGTTTGCGTGGATCTAGGCACATAGGGCTGCTGAGGGTGAAGGGTCGTAAGATGAACTTGCAAAAGATCCCCCTGAAGACAGTGCGTCAGTTCTTCATTCAAGATGTGGTGCTGGCCGACTACCAAGACCTCTTCACAGCCGATACACCCCAGGTCACAAAGAAGGTGGAGAACTTGTGCTACGCAAAGGTATCTCTCAAAGTCACCAACACAAATACAGAGCCAGTCTTGCATCTTCTGCTCAGTCGCCTTTCCCTTCGTGCTCCTCCTCATCGTATATCTCTCTCCCTGTCATCCTGCAGGTCACAGAGATGCTAGAAGAAGCGGAAAGAGGGAGACTCGGATGTCCGCTCACCCCAGAGAAACCTCTAATTCGCCTCAGGGTAAGATGTACACGCTTGCAGTTTGTGCACACACACACACACACACACACACACACACACACACACACCTTCATATTAACGTTACATTCAAATTCGTCCTCTTCATCGCCTTCCCCAGGTGGACTACAGTGGAGGCTTTGAGCCGTTCAACACTTTTCGCTTCAGTCAGAAGTTTGTGGACCGCATAGCCAACCCAAAAGACCTCATTCACTTTCTCAGACGCCGTGAGCAAAAGGAAGGCATCAAAGGTCTGACACAGGCTAAATATGCTGCCATGGATCTACAGTGTACACCATAGATCGATGTGCCGTATCGTCTGCTTGACGTGTTTTAATCTTTGTGCTTTATAGATGAAGTCAATGTTGACTACAGCAAACTGTTGAAAAACACAGCAGTTGAGGGGTTGAGAGTGGAGGACCTGGTTAAAAAGTACTTTGAGGCAGCTGAACAGGTACTGTACACACTAATTCACATTTACACTCACATACTTAAAGGGTGTCTTGACACTTACTTATCTGTTGTTACTTTTTGATACGTGTGTGTGTGTGTGTGTGTGTGTGTGTGTGTGTGTGTGTGTGTGTGTGTGTGTGTGTGTGCGCGCGCATCTTCACAGACAGTGCAGCTGACCCTTCTGACTGAGCAGGGCATGGGGAAGGCCATTCAGGAGTTTGTAGACAAAGATGAGAAAGACGCCATTGAAGAGCTGATCACTTACCAGTTAGAGAAGACACAGCACCACCTCCAGGCCAGAGGAGTAACCACAGAGCAGGATATAGACGCAGAGGTAAGGGGGTGGGGCCTGCATGGGAAGTAGGACAGATGAAGCTGATGTTGTATGACATTATGAGAAAGCGTGTTTTTTACATTTTCAGATCCGGTTATTCAGAGACTCTAAAAAGAACACAACCGAGGAAGAAAATGAAATCAAAGAAGTAAGTAATGAATGCGCACAAGCCTGAAATGTTGTATTGTCTGATGTGTCTTAACTGTGTGCGCTTTGTCTCGCTCTTTCTCAGGCTATCAGCAGAGCCAAAGCTCACCGTTTGGAGCGCGGCGATGACCTGGACATATCCGATGAGCTTGCTGATGTTGCTATGGACTCTGACGAAGGCGCAGCCCCATGCCCTGCCCCCACGCGAGGCAGAGGGCGTGGAAGCAGGGGGCGGGGTGGCCGGGGAAGGGGGAGAGGTGAGTTATCATATAATCTGTCACAAGTATGAAGGGAAACTGGACGAGCGGACAGAAATACACAGTAGCAAATAGACGTTCAAAACGTTTATTCGGCAATGTCTGCTTGGAACAAGGCAGTGACTCAGAGCAAATACACCACTGAGCGCCTGAGTGGCAGGTTACACTGAAACATACAGTGACTGCCTACCAGACTATATGCTTGTGTACACAGTACTCAGTTAAACAGAATGTACATCTACTGTATGATGGATAGCCTCAGTCAGCATTGGAGGATTTCACAGGCTAGACCTACACTATTAAGCAAAGTTCATCCCTTATTCACACTTCACAGTAAAATCCTTATCCTCCTTATTACACTAGTATGGCGCGGTGAAACTTCTGGTTTCAATAACATTTAATGCAGCAAAACAAAGGACTGTATGTGACGTTGTGCATTGCATCTTAACTCACCTGTCCATCCAGGTGCAGCTGCCTCTGAACCAAAGCCAGCCGGTCGGGGCCGCTCCCAGAAATCCGCAGCAACAACGAAGCAAAGCAGAAGCATTATGCAAGGTAGGAGAGTGTGAGATTATGTGTGTGACTGTAATGATCATCACTGACATGCCAGACCGAGGTATTGCAGAGAATGCATTTGCCAGAGTATGAATCTGTTTACCACCTCTTCATCTTCTCGGTTTTATTCTGTGCTTTCACTTTGACTCCTCTTTTAATGCGTCTCTTCCCTCTTCTTTATACCTCGTTCTTCAGCGTTTCAAGCTCCATCCCAGAGATCATCTCGGCCTGGAGCCACCGCAGATGAAGTAAGTAAAATGTCAACACACACATAACCGGTACAGTAAACACACACACCTCCTTATTTTTTATCTGTTTGTGAGCTGTACCATCCTCCAAGCTTGCTTATCACCTTTATCCATCGCCAGATGACCATTGATGACTCAGATGAAGATATGCCTGTAATGAAAGCTACACGGCCCCCTCCAAGGTATGTCTGCTTTTTGGTACAGTATATATGTATTTATGTGTGTGTGTGTGTGTGTGTGTGTGTGTGCACGCACTCTTTCCTCAACCAGCTGTAATTCCTTTTAAATTCCTCTTGTGTACCACAGACCAGCGTCGTCGTCATCCTTCACTAAGTATAGCTCTCAGAGCCAGAGCCAGTCATCCAGAGGAGTTGCATTTGATGACAGTGATGATGACGATGATGAGGTAAAACGAGATGTCTTAGAGTGCTGGGGTGCAGACTATGATTTTTTTTAATCAAAAAGTGTGACTTGACATGTAAAGTGGAACCATATTGTTTTATGGGAAGTTAGTGTTACATTTCTAACAAAAACGTACACCCCTACATTTTATCTCTCATCTAATCCTTTTTTATTTGCTTGCCAAAAAATTGATTTAACTGTACTTAATTTTGTTAAGTTTTTAGTTTTCCCTGGCTAATGTTTTAATCTCTTTTTCTTTGTGATACAGGATAACCCATTCAAAGGCCCCAGCCATCTTTCACGGAGATAACCATAAGTGCATCTATCATCTAACAATTCTAACAAGAATCTGTAAATGCTTATTAGCAAATGAGCTGCTGCAGTGTTGTTCAAAGTGCATGTTTCCATTTTCTCTGCACTCAGTCTTCCTAATGTTGACAATAATTAATAATGTTGCTCAGCTACTGTTGATTAGGGTAAAAAGATCTAATAAATCTGTTTTGGTGAAAGAGCTAGACTATAGGGAGGCGCATTTACTAGCCACCACCTGAACTTACCAACTGTTGGAGCACATCTGCTACTGTACACCAACGTTGATAACTGATGGGTTTTGTCATTGGCCTTTGTGGTACTCTGATATTCAGGAAATAATAAATGTTTTTTTCGTATATTATCAACTGTCTCTATGTTTTTGAATTATGGTCCGTGTGTCCCTCTCAAAGCCTGTGGCTGTGAAGTCACTGAAGAACTGGCCTTTTGTAGACATGTTGTGCCATTGATGGAAATTAAGTGAGGTGAAATGATGTGAAAGAGCTTACAGTACACACACACCAAGCACCAATGGAGCGGGAGCATACTTTTCTTCCTGCTGTTTTGTAGGTAAAACTGGTTCTGCAATAGGTCAAGGTAGAAATGTAAAGCATGTAAGGTGGGTTGTTAAGGTGGAACACAGAAAATTAGATCTATCCATCATAAAGGGGTGGCAGAATAAATCTAAAGCATAGGCTGACAGTGGAATAATCAAACTTTCTTGCACAATACCTCATCATTTTAGGGTATGTTCCAGACTTCCACAGTGTGTACGTAAGTTTCAGTTGACAATTGTCATTTGCGTCATCTTTTGTTCATAATTTATAGATATGATAATGATAAGATAAATTATGTTACCTGTTCCTTTTGTTAACTTTTTGTCAGAGGGTGTGTGCTCGGGAGGGCGACAACACTGAATGGAACAAGGAGAGATTCAGTTTCCAGCTCATACACTGGCAAAGAATGTGGAGTCAGTTGTGTGACAAAAAAACAGTTGTTCCAGTTGCCAAGTTAAAGAAGAATGTCTTTATTATATTTACAACCTATTTACAACTGTATAAAATCATGAAACATTTGTATAAAAAACGATATACAGTCAAATGTTACCAGCCACCCTGTGGCAATCACCATGCTGTATAAAAACCTTGATAGAATTCATGTCCAACTATTTTATATCATAGAGTATAATACAATATGTAAACTACTACTTTTAAATTCAGAAGTACCAATGTGTACTTCTGTTGTGTAAGTCTCTATAGACCCCATAATGATAAATAAACTAAATATACAGGTTGATGTGTTCCTCTTTGCTACAAATGGAATGATGACTTTAAAATAAAAAAATAACGACAGGGCTTTTCCTGAGTGCCCAAATTGGACAGATTAGCACACTATACTCTGTTGTTCACTTTCAAATTTTAGGAAAATGCATTTACAACATTTTACCTGTAAAGGCAAAAACTCACCACCACGCTGAATTTTGTGGCCATAGTGTGAGTTTGAGTACTTTGTGATTTGAGTAATAGTCATCAGTGCATTATTAGACTAGTTACTTGAATCATCTGCCCATATAATAAGGTTAAGTAATTCTCACTGTCCATGTAAAGTGCTCATGTAAGTCAATCTGTGGTTAGAAGCAAGCACATTGACTGTGCTGTAAAAAGGTGCATTTGTTATTTTCTCTGGGACACATCAGATCAGCTTATAAGAACCATAAATGCTTTAAACTCCTGGACTTTTAATATATTGGTGATATTAACCTGAGGCTTCACACCGAGCACTGCTGGCATTAGAACAGCGCAGGTTTACCTTGTCTGTCACCTTTCTTTACGTAGCAGTTTACCATATGAATCCTCATATCACATTGCACACCTAAAATCATAGCACATAGTTATCAAGTACATTTTGTCTGAGGTCTGCCAGTCTGGTCTTCACAGTTAAAACAGTTTGTTATTGTTAAGTCCTTATGTGATCAAATATTTTATTTTCATTTGCTATTATTCTTGTTTTAAAAATGTCTGAACCAGTAAATCGAGTCTGTCAAATTACAACTTTGTAAAAGCTAAAAACCTTCCAGACTGATGAGCCACACGTAACAAACATAGGTATACTTGTCCCCTGAGAAAAGAACCTGAAATGGCACAAACAACACCTGAAATAGGTTGTGTGAAGTGTGTGTGTGTGTGTGTGTGTGTTTGTGTATACGTGCAGTGTGAAGTGTTTTTTGAATTTGTGTTAAATAGTTCATCAGTGTTGCTGCTGAGATAGATCTTCAACTTCCCCTTTCTCTGCTTCCGTCTCCCATCTTCAGTCCACCACATCGAAACAAGTGTCATTTTAGCTTCTCTATTTGTCCAAAGTAGACCGGATTGGAGTCCTGTGGTGGCTGCATGTCACGACTTCAGGGGTTTTTCTGGAGGGATGAAGTGAAAATGATCAGGGAAAGCTTTGTATGCATTGCAGTTCTCAAATTCTGTTTGTCTATATGTTAGGGTTTTGTATTTTTTTAAATAAAATTTCCTTCTTTCTAAGTCAAAACTTGATCTCTTAAGTGGCATTAATTTAGTTGTGATGTTATTTCTACCTGGTATCTAATACTATAATTTTCAATTAGGTCTACTTACTAACTTATCTGGAGCTTCAGAGTCATTCTCAGCAGATTACGTCTGCTCTCTTCAACAAACTGAGCTCCATCCTCTTAAGGCAGACTGTGTTATGTATTAAGTCGACCTCACTAACGCAGAAAAATAGCATGTTCTGTATGCTGTACCTCAATGACTGTATAAATCCAGTTTAGCATCTCTTCAACGTTGGTGTAGACACCTGGCCTTCCCTCTCGAGCACAGCCAACGCCCCAGCTCACCACTCCGACCAGATGCCATTTAGAGGAAGTGAAGAACACCAAAGGACCCCCACTGTCCCCCTGGGATGCAAAACAACACAATAACATTTTTATACATTTGCTATATCCAAACCCATTTTCCACCATTGGATCATTCTACAAACTACAACTAAAACATCAGGCCTAGAGCAGTATAACTTGAATTGGATCCAATTTAAAAGGTAATTAATAATAAATATGGTTGCTATAAATTGAAATGATTGACTTATTAAATATTCTTATTTTTCTTTTGCAGTCTTAATCAATATTGATTGTATCTGGAATCAGTGGTTCGTTACCTGGCAGGCGTCCACTTTCCCCTCCAGGAAGCCAGCACAGATCATCCTTTGGGTTACGAGACTGCCATACACTGCAGAGCTAGAACACTTAGCATGGTCTATTAGAGGTACAGAGGCCTTCTGAAGCGAAGGAGAAACGCTACCTGGAGACAGAACAGAGATGCAACATTTGGGTTATGGTGGTAACTTCAGAAAACTCGTTTTTTCGTCTTCACAAGGTGGCAGTTGATGATGACGAGAGGTAGTGTGTAGGTTTCTCACCCTTTTCATGCAGGTATCCCCAGCCAGTAACAACCATGGAGGCTTCAGCAGGAAGATCAAAGGCTTTAGGAGGTAGGCAAATCGGCTTACGGCCCACTGAAAGACAGAGGCCGTGCATTCATTTAGAAAATGTTTGCATTTAGGGTTATTATTTACTTTTATCACAGCTTTGACAGTTTAAAAGTCATTATAAAGTGATTACAATGTCTAAATGTACCTATAATGAAGAGCTTGCTGTTTGACATATACACCAGTAGAGGGCAATAGAGTAAAGCCCACTGAATATACATTATGTCATTACTTACTACAGGTTCTACAGATAATCAGTTAATCAAGATGCTAATAAATATACCAATCAGTAAAGGGCAGTGATTTCTGTTGATGTGTTTTCCTCAGTATTAAACTCTCACCTTCCACTGTGATCGGGCTGCTGAGCTTTATCAGTGCTATGTCATAGTCGTTTTCATTGTAGTCTCCGTTCACTATGATCTTGTCCACATAGGAACCTCCCAGTGTTCCCATATATGTCCGGCCCGACACCACCCTCCAGCGACTTAGCTCCTTCTTATTGCTGCAAGGCCCAAAAGAAGACAGCAAGGAGGAAGAGCTACCATGAGTTTATGAATCAGATGTTAACCACAGAGGAAATTCATTGGACATGGTAGATATGGAAACTATACTGACCCGGCAAAGCAGTGGGCAGCAGTGGCAACCCAACTCGGTGACACCAGTGAGCCTCCACATGTATGTTGGCCTCCCTGCTGCAGGCTAACCTGCCAGGGCCAGTCCTGAATGAAGGCCTCTGTACCCCCGACAATACGGTCCTGAGAGCCCACACGTCCACAGTCTGATAAACAAAGTTACCTTGTTATAAAGTTCAGCATATCGTGTGATATATTACATGAGAATTGTTCTCTAGCTTGATTGTACTGTGATTGATAATGAACGGACATAATCTGTTTCTAGATTTAATGCTCTTTTCGATTTTG